>ML787607.1:91238-104752 GCA_009831015.1 Picea engelmannii
AGATAAGCTGCCACCATTCTAGTGAGTCTTTCACTCTGTATTTTTACAGTCTCTGTACATTTCTTTCATTAATAGAAATCGTGTATTACTGTATCTCTGTGTTTATGGTTGCATCTCTGATATATTTATGTTATATTACTGGACATACGTGATATCTCTGTGCATTTCTTTATTATATCTCTGCTCTCATTTCATGCCGAAAATAATCCGGATCAGACAAAGGTGTCACCACTAGCCAGACTTGAAGAAAGTGCGTGCCAAAAAGAGAGCACGCTCATAGGTAGCATCAATGTCGAAGGAAGGAAAAGTTGCAGAAGCCTTTTCTCCTTGGGTTGCTGCCGACTGCAGGATGAAATATGCACCCATGATTGAGAAGGGGTGAGAATTGAGACATGGTGTGAGATGCATAGAGGCAAGGAGAACATGGTGGCTAGGGTGAGAACCTAGTTGCAACCAAGGCACGGTGAAATACTCATTTCATTCATTTTTTTCCCCAAATTTTATGCAGAAGAGGTTCTTCTTTCTTTGGAGAATTTACACATGCTTGGAGTTGTATACATAGATCTCAAACTTGAAAATATTCTAGTCAGGGGAGAGGGATATATCATGCTTTCATATTTTGATTTTTCTTTGTGGTGTGTTTTTTGTTAGAATTGTCAATGCGGAAAACACAATTCACATATGATAATTAACAATCACACACAAATTATAAACACAGGGATTTTACATGGTTCAACCAAATGTTGGGCTATGTCCACCAAGCATAGGCATCGGTTGTCTTATTATTCGAATCATGGAGATTACAACAGACTAGAAAGTTCTCACTTTGTCTCTCTCTCTTTGCCTCTACAGGCTTACATGTATTTATATACATTTAGAAGAAATTGATTATTAATTGCAATCCCTATCCATATTCTAACTTGGTCTATTTGGTTGTAACCAACGTAGAATAATAGGATCAAATCCATCCTTTGAGGAATTCGTTGTCACCAAATCCCAACATTCTTCAGCTTGACAAAAATTAAATTGATACCTTGCTCCTTCCTTTTGTTCATCACCTTTTCTGCAAGCCAAGAGAAGCCAAGCACCACTACAGCTTCTCTAATAAAAATGGTTTCATGATCTTGCCTGTGTGACTTACATGAGTTTGGATTTCGTGAAGGGTCACTCCACCTACAACATGTCATCCACAACTGTGTTGTGAGACATATTTAGTGATAGATCTCCTTCTATCCAAGACACCTGTAAAATATACATTACAACTATCACATACTATCTCAGTGTAACCATTATAGGTAACATTTGTTCTTCTCAAATGCTGAAGCACCCATTTCACTGCAACACCTGAATCTGTCACATATCTGACAACATCATTAGCATGTGAAACATCTGGTCTTAACCATTTCATCACATACAACAAACCTCCTACTGAACTTACACAAGACATAACTTTTTCTTCTTTATAGAAAGACCCTATACTTGAAGAAAACTTATAACAGAAAGAAAGAGGGATAAAGATTGGTTTTACAATGTTCATACTAAACTCCAACCACATATTACCATTACCATCTCCATGTACTTCTATGCCCATAATTTGTTTTGCTGCTCCTTGATCCCTCATCTGAATTGTCCTATCCACCTGAGTCATTTTCTTACTGATTTTATCCATGCTTCGGCTTGCATCGAGCATATCATCAACAAATAACATCAAGACTGTGAATGTACTATAAAATGTATAGTCATTCCTACCCTTTGAATAATTATGACTCACTATGCAGGATTCAAACCTCTTGTATATTTGTCTGGGTACCAATAGGCCATACAATGAATTATTTAGCATGCAAACAAATTTACCGTTGCGGTCTTGAATCAACCCTTTTGGTTGTTCCATACATACTATATCTCTGTCAACGATGATCTTGTGAGAAGTAGGATCCCACACACAACATCCCTTTATACCACCATCATAACTTGTAGAGATATAAAACAAGCAGGAATTTAGAAACAAAGATTTTAAGTCTCGAAATGATTTATCGCTTACCATTACCTGCAATTCTTTGTTGCTCTTATGACCTTGATGCTTCTTCCATAAACAAGAAGATACATATGTCACTTTAGATGATACTTCAATACTCCCTTCCAGCTTATAAACATTATCAACCTTTGTTTCCTTCATCACTACTAAACTACCTTTCAACAATGTGAGTGCTCCACCTTGACATGTATACTTATATCCACAAGAATCCAACATTCCCAATGAAATAAAATTTGATTTAAGCTCAGGTACATATCTAACATCTGTTAATTCCCTAACAATACCATCGAACATCCTGATTCTAATACTTCCAACCCCAACAGTTTTACAAGGAATACCATTTCCCATAAACACTACACCCTCATCAACAGATTGGTAAGAAATGAACCAATTTCTATGTGAGCACATATGGTGGGAGGCACCTGAATCTAACTACCATTCTTCTTGATATTGTAAATTACTAGAAACAGATAAAACTTGATCAGTCATACCTGAATTTGTTACAACCAAATTTGCTTCCTTCATAGAGTTTTCCTCAGATTCCTTTCATTTCCAACAATCTTTCTTGAGATGTCTTGTTTTTCCACAGTACCAACATTTTGCTTTACCCTTTCTGTGTCTTGAATTAGATCAAGAAAAAATTCTCTCATTCTGCTCTTTAGTTTGACCTCTGACCAATTTTGCCTCTGAAGTTGAGGTTTCTTTACTAGATTTTCTCCACATCTCCTCAGCCAATAAAGCTCCCACAACAGATTCATAATCTAAAACATCTGTTGAGCTAAAGCCAATAGAGGTGACTAGATTATCCCAAGACTCAGGCAACGAACACAATAGTGTAATAGCCTTATCTTCATCTTCGAATTTAACTTCCATACTAGTCAATTGAACTATAATGGTATTAAAGGTATTTAAATGGTCAACAATTTTTGTACGTTCTTTCATCCACAAACTGTACATCTATCTCTTCAAGTAGATTCTGCTCGTCAAGGACTTCGTCATATATAGACTTTCCAACTTGCTCCATAAGCCTGATGTTGTATCCTCTCCTACAATATTAAACAGAACCTCATCTGCCAGACATAAACGAATGGTACTAAGAGCTTTCGCATCCAGATCTTCCCATTCCTCATTCGTCATGGTTGTTGGTTTCTTTGACTTGCCTGCCAGTGCTTTTGCAACCCTTGTTGCACCAGTAAATCCCACATCTTGAGCTTCTAGAGCTCAAAGTTTCTTTTACCGCTGAATTTTTCAACTTCAAACTTCAAACTCTGCATCTTAGCCATTAGCACAAAATCTCCTAATACCCACTGCTTATAAAATCCTTTTAAATGTGGAGGAATAATCTTATGTATTTTAAAAGGAATCCTTAAATAATAAATAAGGTACAATGTTGAACCAAAAAAAGTTTAAACCATAAATAATTTAAGAAATATAAATTCCTTAAAAAAAAATTCAATACTCACATACATCCACCTTTAAATCTCCATCCATTTAATAAATCATTCCTTAAAAAACTATACATATCTTTGACTTGTTGTATATTTAATATTACCTTTACTCTATGCATACAACAACCTTTACATAACTCACGCTTCCCCAAAAAACTCACGCATCCACCACGGTCAACGCTCCTTGGATTATTGAAAGGGAGCGCTAGCACTCCTTCACTATGGAAGGGGGAGCGCTAGTATGAACTAGCAACGCTCATTGAGTGTGGCTGGGTTAGCACTAGCGTTCTGTGATCCATAAACCGGGTGCACGATTTTTCGGAAAATTGGAATTTCATAAGTGTGAGTGTGTCGAAGCACCTCTAACACTGCCTAGGGAGTGCCGATGAATTTCCACTCAATTCCCACCACGGGTCTTGCCTTACAGATCTCCAACGCAGTAGCTCTGATACCACTTGTTAGAATTGTCAATAAGGAAAACACAATTCACATATGATAATTAACAATCACACACAGATTATAAACACAGGGATTTCACGTGGTTCACCCAAACGTTGGGATACATCCACCAAATATAGGCATCAATTGTCTTATTATTCAGATCATGGAGATTGCAACAGACTAGCAAGTTCTCACTCTCTCTCTCTCTCTCTCTTTGCTTCTATGGGCTTACATGTATTTATATACATTTACAAGAAACTGATTATTAAATGCAATCCCTATCCATATTCTAACTTGGTCTATTTGGTTGTAACCAATGCAGAATAATATGATCAAATCCATCCTTTGAGGAATTCGTTGTCACCAAATCCCAACATTTTCAACCCTACTTTAGTTAAATCATCATCTATTGATATTGATGCATCCAAGAGAATTTGAGCATATTGTGTTCAACCGACTTGCATTGAACCATATTGTGCTCAACCAGTATGCATTCAACCTTCTCATGTACATCCATCGTGTTTTGTACCTCAATTCTTTCCTTAGAGATCAAAGAAAGGAATAAAACACAAACTGGAGAATATAAGATTCTTGGTCTGTCGGATTTCCTTGCAGATATCAAAAGCTTGGTCAAGCTAGGACAAATAATATATTTATATGTGGCTTAGTACCTACAATCACAGAAAATGACTTCAGAAATATTTTGAGCAATTTGGTACAATAACGGATGTGGTTATAATGTATGATCATAGTACACAGAGACCTAGGGGATCTGAGTTCATTATTTATGATTTAGAAGATGTAATTGAACAAGTTTTGAAAAAAACCTTCCATAATATTAATGGCAAGATGGTTGAGGTTAAGAAGACAGTCCCCAAAGAACTTTCTCCAAGCCCTTCTCGAACTCCTATTGGTGGGTTTGGTGTTGGTGGAAACAAGGGTAACAGTTTTAATATTGGGTATGGATAGGGATACAATCCAAGTCTGACAGTGGGCTATGGATTTAGAATGGATAATAGATATGGCCGTTGTTTTGGAGGTAGAGGTGGATACTCTGCATTTGGAGCAGTTGGCTATGGATTTGGTGCAGCTTATGGACCTGGAATGAATCAAGGACATGGTAGTGGTGGCTATACCAGTGGGAGCTTTCGCCGTGGAGTTACTGAATTAGGAGGAGTTGCAGTGTAGATTTTTCCAGTCAAGAAGACAGTTGTAGCTCTGTAACATTTTTTTAAGCTTAGAAGGCAACATAGTCAAGAATGTTGAACTAATGAGTTGGCAACGTTGATTGGATCCATTCAATCCTATGTATGAATAGCAATTTCAATATTCATTAATTAATTTCATATTTCTGAAAGGTCGAAGATCCACATTCTCAACATTCAAGTCCCAGATTTTGAGGAGCAACTCCAAATTCGAAGGCAATAGTTATGGATCAACATGCGAATGGATCAATGGTTCCAGAAGCATTCTTAGAGCTTAGTTTCTATCATCAACACCTGTCAAGACTAGTCAACAACTAGAGATCGAGCATACATTGAAGATTAATTTTAGTCAAATTATTTCCTTAAAAATAGGATCTAGGATGGACTTTGATTCTATAAATTGATTCTATGCTTTAAAAGTGGGATCCTAGATCCTCTTTTCTTGTATTCGATCCTTATCATTGTAATTAACCCCTCTTCTATATAAGAAATGAAATAAGCATGTAAAGGGAGGATGAGAGACCGGGGAGAGGGACTTCAGAGTGAAGGATTGTGTGTGTTTTATTTGTAATCCAGAGGGAAATTTTCCTTCTTATATTTCAATATCAGAGATCTATGAGGACCTGACTTATCAGTTGTTATCTTTGTTTCCATATTATTATTCTTCCTATTGTTCCAAAGTCTGTACTTAAGTCTTTAAAAAGTACAGTGTCTAGGCATCCAAAAGTTAGTAAGATGTAAAAAGGGAGGAGAGTATACCTTCGGGTAAGGAAGGTAGGGTTGATTTCTAGGTTGTCGTTGTCTGGCTTCCAACTGTTCCTGGATGTTTATATCCCTTTCAATTGCAGCCCATGAACATTCAAGTTCTACCCGGGTGTTAGCCGTTTTAAGTATGGTATCAAAGAGATTTAAAGTGATATGGGTTTGATCCGTCAAGCCGGGTTCAATATTGGGTTGTCTTACAATGGGGACAGTCATAGAGGAATAAAAAATTTAAACAAATCTAATTTTTTTTTATGCTGTATCGATTTGATCTTATAAAAGAGAACTTTAAAATCTATATTAAGGACAAAATGCAAACCAAAGGCCTTTTTCTGTAATTGCGTTATATTTGAAATAAATAGTGTGTGAAGTATGAGAAAAACATTTAGCTGCTTATAAAGCAAGGCTCCTATCAAGGGAGAATCTCACTCCTTAAACAAAAGAAGAAAATAGGCTAAGAAGGAATTTGATGAAGCATAAAATATGACAACCTAAAAGGTTCACAGGTCTTGTATCTGCTGTTAGCCGATACAGAGGAAAAACTATAAACACTATAGATGGCTAAAATTTAAACACCACAGTAGAAGTTTTACTAAATTGCAGTGCAACATTCATCATATGTATATAAGCGAAATGAATTTAAATATAAATAACAGAGAGAACAAACTCATAACACAGTCTTGACGGAATCAGGATTCTCTGAATTGCTTTGTATTAATTATCAAACAAAAGATAGTCTCTATTACATTCGACCAAAAAGGTCCAACCTTTTTTTCTTTCTACAAAATGTATATTTATACAAATTTTTATACGCCAGAATCTCAATCGTTCCAGAGGTTTTCAGTTATAATCAAAGGAGTTAAAGCGTTTTGTTTCCTTATTCCTATCTTCATTTGGCACTGAAAACCTACCTCTTCGCATGCTCTGTGCAAGTAACACACTTCTCCACCAACTGTGATATCAACTTAGAAGGTTCTGCTTGATTATTGGCCTCAAAAATATAACAATCTTTCACCAATCGTGGCAACTCTCCTTCCACCTACTGGTCTTTGGCGCTGATAGAACACAATAGTGTACTCAGTTTAATTAGCCGTTTGTCTATTTGAACTATGTCTGTCTGGGTTATTTGTGATATTTCGGCTAATTCTCTTTCTTCACTTTCCTTGATATTTAGCATATATTTAGCTGTGTTGATCTGATCCAGTGTCTCAACGCTACTTCCACCATCGGAACTCAACCAAATCTCATTTAATAAACCGAAAGTTTCTTCACAAGATTTTCTCATCTCCTTAGCTTGTTGTCTACCTTCAGATATATTTTGCTCCCATTCTTTCAACAAGATGTTGCCCCTGGTCTGCTATGAGATGGGAAAAATAGGATTGCTGCTTATTTCTCTTCTTATCGTGGCCATGATATCCTCCTGGAATGCAACCCGAGCCGCTCCGACTTCCCTTTCTCTGAGGGAGAGGTTCTCCGATATCTGATCAATGAGTTGACAGTTGCTTTGAATTGTTTCTACTTTAACAAGCAGACCTTGCTGCGTCGCCGATAACCTTTTTCTGATTTCTATTGCTTGTGATTGAAATATCCCGATATCGATTACCTGGCTTTCGGTGAACTCTAATTTGGCCCGAAGCTTCTCTATCAATTCCCCTTGTTTGACTATCTGTACCTGACTTGCCTGAGCCATCAACTGTGTTTGTTCGAGCTCATCTTTGAGCTGCTCGATTTCTTTTTGATCGTCTATTCTAGCTTGCTCTAAAGTTGCACTCACCTGATCTTTGACAACAGCCTCTGTTGTAGCTAGCTTAGCCTCTAATGTCTTGATTAGACGATTTTTTCACTTCAACTGATCTTTCAGGGTCCCGACTGAATATTGGTTTGATGTAGCGAAAGCACCCAATGTTCCTGCTATTTGCATTGCAAATTCTTCTTTCTTCATTTTTCTTCCATTGGTTATAATTTTAAATTTCTTGGATACAATACCTGCCTCTTGGTAGAGTTCTTGTCTCATGACAACCTTTCTCTTCTTATCGAAAAAGAATTCATTCGGGGGTAGCTCTTCCACTGATATGGGTGTTAATTCTTCACCAAAAATCCAACCTGCGTCTAGTATTCCCTTTGTCGACTGCAGGGGAGTGACAGAAACAATGGGGTTACTAACCTGCTTGGACGATTTCCCTGAAGTAACGACCGAAATTGGCTCGCTCGGAGGATTGGAAGCCTCGGCTTCCTGTTCGGGCCTTCCATTTTCCTTTTCTCATCTTGGTGTTCTTCTTGGCCGAGTGCTGAATCTTTGGAACCTTCGGCTTCTGTTTGCTGCTCTTCTACTATCGTTAGAACCTCACCCCGTAATACTGGAGGAAGGAATATCTGCCTATGCTCTTGGAATCTGACAACATTGGCCCTCTCTTCGGGCAACAGGGCTTGTATCCGAGCCAAAACCTCAACATAAGATCTCACGCCTCGGAAAATATCATCATGAGGCGAATTCTCGTGCTCAAATCTTTTAAGGTCACAGTTGGCCAAGTGATTACTCATGACCCTGTGTGGATCGTGTCTCTTGAATTCAATGTGAACCAATTTTTTTATCTTCTAGGGCTGTTGCCTCGGCCTTCGCATGCCCGAAATCTAATAATGAATAGGTATTTAAATGAATAGGAAAAGGTGGCCATACCTTCTTTGAAAACCCTTTCAATTCTTTACTTATACCGCCAATTATGGTTTGCCTGGCGATCTCGCGACAAGCTAGCCTGTCAGGTATAAGTAAGGGTAGAGCATGTGGAGGGACGTAAGCACCGAAAACCCTGATGTACGAAAATTCTTTCTCCACATACCAATCACCCACCCTGCTCAAATTTGTCGCGATGCTATCCGAGATCCTGGGCGGTGGATTACCGAAGATGGCAACATGCATCGGTACCATTACCCAATTGAAGATTTCGTATACGAAATATGAGGCCTTGTCCTCCCAAAGCTTAGAATGGTATACATGGACTAGCTCAGCATCCGATGGAGCCCAACTCCAACTCATTAAGGGAAAAGATGTCATGGAACATATGGCGTCCATTATGTATGCAGACATAAAAAATGAGGCAGCTTTCCCGCTTTCCCTCTGCGTCCAATGTTCTGTAATTCGACTGGTCAGATTATTTGATAACAGTTTGGCCTAGTTGAAAGAATGGCCTTCTGCTACGGTGTGCATCAGAGGAACCCATGAGAGGAAAAAATGCACAGTGTCTTCCCTCCCGTACAATCTACAGGTCATCATCCCTACATATTTGAACTGAGGTTCCAAAGAAGATATGGAATAAATTCCATTGCTATCTACCCTAAACTTCGCTGGGTACGAGACCCAATCCTTGATCAAATCAGATAAGCTTTTGCCATATTGTTCACATTCCTTCCTTTTAAAATCCTCTAGAAACTCTGCATTGTATGTGAAGTTCGACGTGGGTGGAAACTTGTACATAACCTGTAAGATTTCTGGTCTAAAGGTCCCAACAGTGACTTTCTGCTCGCTGATGATGGTTCTGGTAGGGTTATCTACATGATCTAGCACCCATCGGATCATGTCATAGCAAGGCAGAAGACGTGGCCTTGCTGCTACTTTGTGCATCTCTGCCTAGACGACGATCTTGTATTTGGTAGTCATGTCGTCTTTCTCGTTGTCACTAGAATCATCCAAGCAGTTCACCAACTCTGATTGCAAAACCTCTGAGATGTATGACCAGGTTCGTACTGAATCAACGCTTCGAGGTGAAGTATCCAAAACATTATCGGTGCCTTGTCCCAAAATCTCAGCACTTGTCTTGGACGCTTTTCGAGGGGCCATGACAAAAGATTGTGACATAGCTCTCCTGTAATAAAAATACGTATACATACAGAGATCAGTTTGCTGAGATAACTTATCTGAGCGGGGTAGAAATGAGCTTTATGAATAGAACAGAAAGGAAAAATCTCTATATCTTTGATCATTTAAAATCTTGGTGTCTTTATGAACAGAACGGTCAAATCATATTTAGAGACAGATTTAGCAATAAAGACCCTATCCTTACTTGCCGTTTCGCCTCATTTCCAATTAATGCCATAAATTTTGACGGTCCGTGACACAAGTTGGCGCAAGGAAATTTAAAATTTCCTCGTAGACTGTGCATACTATTATTTGTATTGAACACCGATTAAGTTGGCTTAGCTTCTTTGATTAAGCTTACTTAAACTTTGATCAACCTTTCGGCGTTTTCCATATCGAGAGTTTTCATTCTAACCTTTCAAGCTTCAAAGACCCGAGATCGCAATGATTAGCTTTAGTTAAGCAAGTACGTAACCAGGATTAAGTGTTTAATTAATCATGTTTTAATTTATATCGTGACTTTGCGGCTCGGGGTTTCGAGGGTATAGTTTCTGGGAGGAGCGCGAGTCGAGTCACGAAATCCTGAGATCATTATGATGTGACTTATTTAAACCAGAGGGTAAACCAGATTAAGTGTTTTAATTAATTATGTCTGAGCAATATCGCAACTTCGCCACTCAGGGTTTCGAAGGTATAACTTCCGGGAGGAACGTATGCCGAGTCGCGAAATCCCGAGAGACTTTAACCATGGTCCAAACTAAACGCCCCTGACACTAACCTGGGTTACTTATGTAAAAATATTGCGGCTTCATCTTTCGGAGTTATAATGGTAATGTTTTAGAAGAGAGTGAACACCGAGCCGTGAAATCCCGACAACACTTGACTGGGGTTTAAAGAATCTTACTCTTGGCTTTCACCTGAGGTAAGCTTTTTTAAAGCTTTTCGCGACCTCGCACATCAGGGTTTGTAAATCTTGTGACTTGTAACTCCCGAAGAGCGATATTCTGAGGTACAAAGAGTAAAAAATTTCGTTTAACGATAAAAAGTGGTAACTTATGAAACATAACATCCTTCGCTATTTTTCATGTCGAAAATACTGAGATTTTTAGTAGGTAAATGTTACGAAGCGAAAAAGAACTCAAAAACCAACATTTGACTTAAAATAAATAAATAAAATTAAACCAGTTGAAAAAGGCGGCTCCAACACTTCCTACTTGAATAAATTATAGTTTGTTGAGACTCATTGTATCTACCTATTATTTATGGGATTTGTTTAAGTATTTTTATTCATTTTTAGAAAGAATTTATGTTAATTGAATATTCAGTCTTATGGATTATACAAGTATGATTTGATAGTGATGCATGTATATTCCATAGTTGTTTTCCTTATTCCTCAACCCATCCATACTATTATCAATCTCTTGTCCGATAACATGTTTAATTGCCTCTGATCAATGAAATATGTGAAGAGACTCCATGCCCAATGGTCTTAATCATTGACCTTGTATTTATTTCTGTCTTCGGCTTTGTCTTCACCTTATCCTTCTCATTCATGAAATTCATAAATCAAAAAACCATTACAATAACTAAGATGTGGTAGGTTTGGATCTATTGCAATCTAGAGATGACTTCTAGCGCTAACATATTTTGGCGTTGTTTTCGGGGACGAAGACACGAAGTATTTTCCTTGGGAGAATGACAATGACTAATTCTAATATTTAATGGTGAACAAGGATTAGATACTGGAGTGACTGCAATATTTCACCTGGTGACTTCACGATTGAAGACTCCACTAGAGGAAGAATCCAGTTGATAGAAAAATGAAAGAACAAAAGGGAAAAACCAAGTATCAGGTCACAAGTTTCTTTCAAGAACTTATACTATTTTTCATTATCTCTTTCTTGTATTTTCCCTTACATGTGAAAAGGATCATCCTATGCTTTATTTACTCCCATGACCATAAGACTTCATTTGTTTATCCCTTTTTGGAAGAAGATCTATCATCTTCTCATGTTATAAATCTTGATCTAATTCCTCCAGCTGAACCTTATGATAAAAATGATTTACATATACCAATTTGTCCTGAACATGAACAATCATGTCAGCTTGTAGCAAACAAAGTTGATTTAGCTTTTGTGATCCCTGTTGAACTTGGTATTCAACCTACTGAAGTTCAATCCAGAATAAGAAGAGAAATTATTAGACCTTTGAAGCTACCATATATTCTTCATGCTTACCCTCTCAAGTTTTTCAAGTATCTTCCTATGTTAAGTGGAGAAAACCATGTTGCAGTTGAGAAACACCTGAAAGATTTTGATAATTTCATTGATAATTTTGAAATTATACATGACGATGTAGTTATGAGGATATTTTGCAAATCTTTATTTGGAGACACTGCATTATGGTTTAGAAATTTGGAAGATTGTTCCATTGGTTCATGGACTGATTTTCATGATACATTTTTGAGATATTGGGGTGAAATCAAATATTTTGATCAACACTTAATTGAATAAAATACTTTAAAGAGGGAGGAGAATGGAGTTCTTACCACATTCAACATGAGATTTCACAGTTTTTATTACAGTATACCTAAGGATATTCATCCTTCTGAAACTATTGCCGTGTTGTATTATATAGAAGCTCAAAACCCTGATCTTGTTTTTTTATCTCAGAGAAAAGAGATATTCATCACTAGAATAGTTATTTGTTGATGCTAGAGAAATTGAAGAAAATTTTCGGCCCTGTGACAGAATTGGAGATTGGGTTTGTGATGAACATTTACATCCAAGTGAGCAGGAGGATAATTGTGAACATAAATCATATTTGGATCAAAATTCTACATCATTTTCAATTTTTTCTATTGAGAGGGATATCGATAATACTTGTGTTCATACTTTAAATGAGCTTGATAGTTTTTCACATGATGATTGTATATATGATTATATACCTTCAGTGGATTATAGTGGGAACCTTTTAACTCCTGTATGAAATTGGATCATGATTATTTTGTTGAGAAGATAGTTGCTACTCCGACGCGTCTTGCTGTCAATACTACAAATCAACTTTGTTCTTATTGACTATCAAGAAGTTTATACTGTTCAAGATCTATTGTTGAGGGAACAAGGAGGTCGTTGTTTTCTTAATAAGGCAGAACTCATGCAATGGAAGACATCTCTTTTAAATCAGAAGGAAAAAGATGTTGAAAGTCAAGAGCAAGCAATTCTTATTTTTTATGGAGATTTTGAGCAGTAGCCTCATAAATTTGATGGACACAAATATGGTAAATATGAATCATATTCTCTCGTAAAAAATGAAGCAAAGATTATGCATAATATAAAAGATGAAGTGTTGTTGTAAATTTTTTTTGAAAGTGAAGAAGCGCAACTGAAACGGTTTATTGAAATAAGAATCATGCAAGAACAATACAACCATGAGAACCAGGCTGAAAAATGTTGTGGATATCATCAAATAAGGTATCGTTCCTAAGTTTTTGAAGATCCCTTGGCCACCTATACGGTGTTCAACAACAAAGGTATTCCAACAGAGGACGAACACCTTCAGTAACCACTCACATAACCAGATCAAAGATCAACACACCGATGTTTTCACATGCTAAAACCCCTACGTGGAAACATCCACGGCCCCAGCCAACGCGGCCACTTGGAGCAGTTTATTAATGCAAAGAAAAAGATTACAAAGAGATTTTACAAGAGAGTTTCTCACAATCGATCATCGGCAAATGACCCTCCATGCTCTTTAAATAGAGATCA
>ML787607.1:109728-120180 GCA_009831015.1 Picea engelmannii
AAACCCCTACGGGGAAACATCCACGGCCCCAGCCAACGTGGCCACTTGGAGCAGTTTATTAATGCAAAGAAAAAGATTACAGAGAGATTTTACAAGAGAGTTTCTCACAATCGATCATCGGAAAATGACCCTCCATGCTCTTTTAATAGAGATCATGGACCAATCGGGTGCTAAGCCACGGATCAATGGTCGTTAAGATCGAGGAGAGTATGAACCGTCAGATCACTCTATGTCGGGAACATATCGTGACCGTCGGATTTCCTAACTACAAATGCATACTAATGCATACTAAAGAAACACACTTTTACCTAACGACATATTATACCAAGTAGATCTTAACTAACTCCTAAGTGTCTAAATATCCTAACATATAGAGGATTTTATTAGTTCACAATTTCAGCCATTATTTCACTATGAAATTGAAGATCAAGTTTATGAGTTGCTATTTTATTTTCAATTTTTTGTTTTGCTAAAATACATTCAAAATGTTCAGTCCGTCAAACAACTACTTGATTGATTAAATTGGAAATTTGTCTATACGTGAATAAAGCAGTGACAAATGAGTAGAGTAGGAGAATAAGCTCAACTCCTGAGCAGTAGGTCTTCAGTTTGCAGTTTTGTTTTTAGTGTGATTGGTGTAACTAGTAGATTATTGGCAATAAGACTCCATAAAGACACTGGTATAACCAGTTTTGGTTTTCAACTTTGGTTTATTTTCAGTTTAGATGAGCATGATGAACAAGTTGCAGAATTGCAACGATAAATTAAGGCACAATGGTATGCGTATTCTTGGTGCCTCCTAGGGAGGACACCATCCCTAGGAGGAGCCAGTGTTAGTAACCAGATCTATAGGGTAAAATTTTAAATCTGGTGCCATGTTCCAACAACACATGCGTCAACAACACATGCGCAACTAGAAGCAAGGCATTCTTGTAGCGTAATGTCATTTTCTTCGCACGGGCAAAGTACTAGAATCATGGATTTTCAATGTCATTTGGGACTTATTTAAAAAAATATATTGGCCTTTGAGGCCAATCTCTATGTTATAGAGCACCCGAGACCGAGAGCTAGACTACAATCATGAGCGCCAGGTGTCGAGCTCATGCATTCAGTTTGGCGCTCAAAGTATTTATATTTTCATTTTAATAAAAAATTCAGTATGGTGCTCAAAGCATTTATATTTTCATTTTAATAAAAAGTATGTTGGGCCTATCAATTGACCCTTATCTCTAACCATGTAACTGAGGGCTATGCCATCAACAATATATGCATCGACAATCAAGAAACACCCACACAAGGCACCACGAGGAGGAAGCCTACACGACACAAACAATGTGCACCACACGTTAGAAATCATGTTATACCCTGCCACATATAAACTTTTCTAAGTCTTATTTTTCATCCATGTGGGATATATTTTCCAAGGAAATTAAAATTGAACGAGGGCTTATAGTATTGTCTTGGTCTGATAGGATTTGTTGATGATTATTTTAATGGCGGTGGGCATGACATTTTATGGAAAACAAAAATAGAAACAGAATGCCCAAGAGTCGAAATTGCCAAATCGCAATCCCAGGTGAGGGTGATGTCTAAACGTTAAAGGACTCGCCAACTTTGATTGAGTGTATCCACAGGTGTGAGAACGAGGGGACAAAGCTGTCAGCACTCTCCAAACTTGAAGAAAATGCATGCCAAAAAGAGAGCACGCTCACAGGTAGCATAAGTGTCCAAGGAAGGCAAAGTTCTTAAAATTTTAGAGAACAACCATAACACATGAATATCACACAAAATAATAATTTCTATTATATTCATATTACACACAATATTACAGGTATATATATAGTTGGAATCAGATCCAACTATCTCCAAACATAGAGATAGTTGTTGAGAGAACAACCTCCCACAAATCTTCAACAGATTCAAACCAAATCCAAACCAATCTATTGTAAGCATTATTCCAACACCCTCCCATAATGTTTACATTACAAAAACTTACAATACTCAATAACAAATTACAATATTAATCATTTTCTTTCTTTGTCTAACTGGTCTTCATCAGCACTCCTATCCACTCTGAAATCTTCTGGTATACACTCTTTCTTCTCCACAATTTCGAGCTTCCCTTTCAACTCATTTAAGATAACACCGCTTCTGACCATGATTGATGAATTTGTAGAATTGATGCTTCTTGACTTCCCGAAGGACAATCTTGATACTGAATTATCCTATGGATACACTACCATCTGTTGAATTTCCCCGAAGAGAAAATTTCAACAGTGATATAGGACAATGATATGATTATTGAACATTTTCAGTAGTCAATCATACAATTGACCTTTTAACACACACTCACAAACACAATGATAACCCGTAACTGATTATCTTGGAGCACCAAAGTACAACAAGACCTTTCTGTGTTTAACAGACTTGTAGACATACTCAAATCTGTGATGTGTTCCCTTGGCACCTAAGAACGTTGAGAACCATTGATTTAAATTATGTTACTCTGTTCTATGATTGGTGTTCATTAAAAACTCACAAGCACATAACTCTTCAAATCTTTCACACTTTGCACACCGAAGAAAAACGACAATATCCACACATAAATCTGAAAGCTACGAAACCGGATGGGTCTAACACAACAGATTTTTCACAAACAATGTAGACTAGATAGAAATATCAGTGTAATTCCCTCAACGATCTGGTTAACCAGAAATGTGAGCTTCTTTCACTTTGTAATTTGGTTCACGCAAAAATACGACCATCCAAGATACCTCCATGAACTACAAGATCTCTGCAAGATGCCTCAATGATACCTTCAATCCTCTGCCTTTTCTCTTGATCCAGGCTCCAGCCACCATAGTGTGCCTCTTTCGCCAGACCCCTTCTCTTTTATATATATTTTTTATTTTTTATCCCAAACTAGCTTCAAATCTTCTTCACGGAACTTCACACAAAACAATTAAACTCAGAAAATTATCTCGCACACAAGACAAATACACAGGCAGAAAACTCACACCAATTCTCTCATATTCTTGGGCACTCCAGTGAGGGAGCTAAGCCCACCCAAGCTCCGATATTAAAATTTGAGAGAACAACCATAACACATAAATACCACACAAAATAATAATTTATATTATATTCATATTACACACAATATTACAGGTATATATATAGTTGGAATCAGATCCAACTATCTCCAAACATAGAGACAGTTATTGAGAGAATCTCTCAAGAACCTCCCACAAATCTTCAACTGATTCAAACCAAATCCAAACCAATCTATTGTAAGCATTATTGCCAAATCGCAATCCCAGGGGAGGGTGATGTCTAAACGTTAAAGGACTCGCCAACTTTGATTGAGTGTATCCACAGGTGTGAGAACGAGGGGACAAAGCTGTCAGCACTCTCCAGACATGAAGAAAATGCATGCCAAAAAGAGAGCACGCTCACAGGTAGCATCAGTGTCCAAGGAAGGCAAAGTTGCAGAAGCCTTTGCTCCTTTGGTTGCTGCCGACTGCAGGATGAAAGATGCGCCCATGATTGAGCAGGGGTGAGAATCGAGACACAATGTGAGATGCACAGAGGCAAGGAGCACATGGTGGTTAGGATGAGAACCTAACTGCAAGCAAGGCACGGTGAAATACTCACTTCATTCATTCTTTTCCCCAAATTTTATGCAACAAAGTTTCTTCTTTCTTTGGAGTATTAACATATGCTTGGAGTTGTATACAGAGATTTCAAACCTGAAAATGTTCTAGTAAGGGTATATGGGCATATCATGCTTTCAGATTTTGATTTGTCTTTGTGGTGTGTTGTCAACCCTACTTTAGTTAAATCATCATCTGTTGATCTTGATGCATCCAAGAGAATTCCAACATATTGTGTTCAATCAGCCTGCATTGAAGCATCTTGTGCTCAACCAATATGCGTTCAACCTTCTTGTGTACAACCGTCGTGTTTTGTAACTCGATTCTTCCCTCAAAGATCAAAGAAAGGAATAAAAAAAAAACTGGAGAATATAAGATGCTTGGTATCTCGGATTTCCCTGCAGATATCAAAAGCTTGGTCAAGCTAGGACAAAGAAGATATTTGTAGGTGGCTTAGTACCTACAGTCACAGAAAATGACTTCAGAAATATTTTGAGCAATTCGGTACAATAAAATACGTGGTTGTAATGTATGATCATAATACAGAGAGGCCTAGGGGATCCGGGTTCATTATTTATGATTGAGAAGATGCAGTTGACCAAGTTTTGCAAAAAACCTTCCATAATCTTAATGGTAAGATGGTTGAGGTTAAAAAGCCAGTCCCCAAAGAACTTTCTCCAAGCCCTGATCGAACTCCTATTGGTGGGTTTGGTCTTGGTGGAAACAAGGGTAACAGTTTTAATATTGGGTATGGACAGGGATACAATCCAAGTCCGACAGTGGGCTATGGAGTTAGAATGGATAATAGATATGGCCCTTCTTCTGGTGGTAGAGGTGGATACTCCACATTTGGAGCAGTTGGCTATGGAGTTGGTACAACTTATGCCCCTGGAATGAATCAAGGATATGGTAATGGTGGCTATGTCAGTGGGAGCTTTAGCTATGGAGCGACTGAATTAGGAGGAGTTGCAGTGTATATTTTTCCAGTCAAGAAGACAGTGGTAGTTCTGTATCATTTTTTGAAGCTTAGAAGGAAACATAGTCATGAATGTTGAACTAATGAGTGGGAAGCTTTAGATTAGATCCATTCAATCCGATGTATGAGTAGAAATTTCAGTATTCATAAATTAATTCATATTTCTGAAAGGCCGAAGAACCACATTCTCAACATTCAAGTCCCAAATTTTGAGGAGAAACTCCAGATTCGAATCCAACAATTATGGATCAACATGCAAATGGTTCAATGGTTCTAGAAGCATTCTTAGAGCTCAGTTTCTATCATCAACACCTGTCAATACTAGTCAACAGTTGGAGATCGAGCATAAATTGAAGATTAATTTTAGTCAAATTATTTCCTTCAAAATAGGATCTAGGATGGACTTTGATTCTATAAATTGATTCTATGCTTTAAAAGTGGGATCCTAGATCCTCTTTTCTTGTATTCGATTCTTATCATTGTAATTAACCTCTCTTCTATATAAGAAACGAAATAAACATGTAAAGGGAGGATGAGAGGCCGGGGAGAGGGACTTTGGAGCGAAGGATTGTGTGTGCTTTATTTGTAATCCGGAGGGCAATTTTCCTTCTTATATTTCAGCATCAGAGATATATGAAGACCTGACTTATCAATTGTTATCTTTGTTTCCATCCTATTCTTCTTCCTACTTGAATAAATTACAGTATAAATTACAGTTTGTTGAGAATCAATAGTTGTCCATGGATTTTAGATTCTTAATGCAGTGAGACTCATTGTATCTACTTATTATTTATTTAAGGGATTTGTTCAAGTATTTTTATTCATTTTTAGAAAGAGTTTATGTTAATTGAATATTTAGTCCTATGGATTATACAAGTGTGATATGATAGTGATGTATGTGTCTTTCATAGTTGTTTTCCTTATTCCTTAACCCATCCATACTATTATCAATCTAGTGTCTGATAACAGGTTTAATTTCTTCTGATCAATGAAATATGTCAAGAGATTCCATGCCCAATGGTCTTAATCATTGATCTTGTATTTATTTCAGTCTTCAACTTTGTATCTTTCTTCACCTTGTCCTTCTCATTCATGAAAATCATAAACCAAAAAACCATTGCAATAACTAAGATGTGCTAGTCTTGGCTCTATTGCAGCCTAGAGACATCTTCTAGCGCTAACAGATTGAATGGCGAATGAAGGGGTCTTTGAAACATATACGGTAAATGTATGGTTCTGGAACAAGAACATACCCCATCAACATAAAGGGGATTGTAGGAATCGAAGAGACATTGATAATCAATCCTTGGATGGAGTGTTAATAGGTGGAGTTGTGATTTCCCATGCGTGTCAAGCGGTTGTCACCTTGCCAAACCATAATGGATCATAAATTAGGAATACAAAGAATAATGATGAGGTGCGAGGAGAAAATGAGAGGGAGATCGTTGAGGAGTATGAACTCCTCTCAACCATCTGGTCAAAAGATGAACCCATCCCACGACTTAGTGATAGGGTATTGTGAGCTCTCTTGAATTTTATTTTAGAAAAATATTGAAGGTGGTCGTTGTACCAGAGGGAGTTTCCATGATGATAATATGGATAAGTGGGGATCCCAACAAATGGTATGGATGGAATATTTGGTTTATAAGGAGGCCCTTCGTTTCTACTTCAGAGTGGAGACCCGATTGTGTGTGAGAAACTTATAGAAAGATGAAGGGCCACCTTGTTCAATCTTTGTTTGGAATTTTTCTGGGCTCCGATTATCTATAGCTTAGGAAACACCCCCTTGATTATTTAGTTCCTCTGTCTAATCTCGAGTGCCGAACATTTGATGTGGAATGGGGAAGTGTTTTGATTCTCTGCTTATAGGGGTCGAGTCAAGAGACTAGTGCATTTTGCAAAGTGTGTCGAGCCTTAGGAATCCTTTAGGAGATTTACTACGACGCACAACAAGCCCTATTTTCACAAGACTTAAATTTCATCCAGGCCATAAGTCTATGTTCTTCCAAAACAACGAAGAGTAATGATGACAGATCTAGGGGACGGAGAAGTAGAAAACCATGGGCTTTCTCCCTCAAGGCGTTGGCCTCAAGAAAGCCCCAAAATTGGTCCCAAGCAAAGAAGGAAGTTATAAGAGAGGAACGACTCTTTTAGCAAACTGTTATGAGTACCAAAGACAAAATAGAAGAGATGGAAGATAGGGAAAAAACAAAAGAGGCGGACATTGAGTGACATTCATGTGTTGGAAGAGATTGAGGGGTGGTGTCAAGTTCCTGTCTTCTCTTGTATTTGTGATACTAAGTTCTTCAAGATCTCAAAAACTTATTGGCTAGTTAAATCCTTGATAACTTAGGCTCTCACAAACTAGGAGGAACAACAACAAGACATTCTCCATAAAAATAAGGATATTTGAAGGGAAGTTTGAGGCAATATGTAAAGCCATGTTCGGAATTGGAATCTTTTTCTTCCAATTCAATGAGTTAGTTGAGTTTACCACGCACAAGCAAAGTTCACAGGTTTCAAAAGGAACATAAGAAAATCCCATCACTCTAGATTTAGAATCACAACCGTCAAACTAGACACTCAAGGAGACAAAGAAAAACAAGGAGCCAAAGGGAGAGGCTATGGAGGACACAACTTCTGCATCCAATGCATAATGTTTGTTTTGTCTTTTTGTCTTTCTAGTATCTCTGAACAATCATAGGATAATAGCTCATACTATCCTTTTTCTCCTCTGTATGAACTACATGGTAAATGAACTTATAGGAACATAAAGACTATCTATGATGATACTAATATGGTGGAGGACCTAGTTTCCCCAGAGACAAGCCTCCACACTATGTTGTAAACTCCTTTTTGTACATTATATATATATATATATATTATTAACTATTTTTTTATTTTTTAAATATTAATATATAAATTAAATAATTTTTTTTAATATCTGAAAGTGACAAAACCTATCATAACCTAGTTGTTAATTGGCACTGAGGACAATAATCACTCATTCTTATTTAAGGAAAATAATGCTACTTGAAATAACATATTGATGATTTATAAGGAGCAGAGTATTAATTTGTCCCATAACATGTTTTCTTACACTTGAAAAAGACTAGTTTTAAGCCAATCATAAGCACTTTTAAGTCTTATTACATGACTTAAAAAAGATTACAACTTAAATAATATTAAAAAAAATCATTATCCCTAATAATTATTATTAAAGTGAGAATTGTATATTTTTAATAATAAATAACCTTAATCTTATACATTAAATTAAAATTATATTTTTTTTAAATGACAAAATTTATATTATATATATAAGTTAAAATTGTATTACCGTAATATAGAGGTTACATATTCAGTTTACCCAAAATTGGGTTGATAGAAATGGAAACCAACACAAACCTTTGCATATGTCAAAACAAGTTTTTCCTTTAGGGCCAAAATTATTTGAAATATCTGGCGAAGGAGCTCGGCCACCAAGCCGAATGCAACCCCTCCAAGACGATCCCCTGCCAGGACGAACTCAACCTCTTTCCCTTACCCGTGACCTATAGAAGAGGAAAAAACCAAGCAAACTGGTGTGGGACTCCAAACTTTAACTTATCGTCAACGGTGTCCTGGGAAACCAGAGTGGAATAATGGTTGGAGGCAAGCAAGTCCGATTAAAACAAGTACGCAAGGCATTGGCATAAGCAATACTTTGAGCCAGGTATGAAGTTTGATGGCATTGACATGGGTAATACTTGTATTTTATTTAGGTATAGTTAAAATTAAAATTAATACGGTAAGAGATTACATTATGATTTGGTTTAATCGTTTTATTTTTTTTTTAAGTTTTTTGACAATTTTTTGTGTTTGATTTTGCCCCAAATCTGATGATGAATGGTTGAATCTGTAGATTTGAGTGGCTAAGTTTGTATAATCCCATTGTCCCATAGGTTTTTCATCATGCTGAATCCATTTATGTATTCAGAAATGCAATTTAAACAACAGAAAATTGCTATTTTATCCAAATTTACATTAGGGAATTTTGACCAAAAAACTCAAAAGGTAGAACTTTTAGCCAAAATCATCACATTTTTGTTGCATTTATGATCGACCACTTCTTTAACAATAAGAGATTCAAGTGAGTAACCAATGTGATTTCAATCTTTTTTAAATAATTTAAAAAAAAAAAAAAAAATTCAAATATTTTACTTTAGAAAAACTTGGCAAATTTTTGGTCAACGGTTGTATTTCACTGGTAAAGTCTACGAAGGTATACATGCCCTACCCCCTTTGGATTTGAACTTATGACCTCTTAAGAAGAAACACATGTTCTTAACCATTAGACCCACTCAGAATGTATAACTTAACAAAACTATGGTGATATATTTCATCTTAGAGAATTTTAATCATTATCATTATCATTTTGTTAAAAAAAATACATTTTTTATATATCATTTTGATTTTTAAGAAGTAGAAATTTCAAATATTTTTTGAAATTTGAAAATGTTTAAATATTTTTATTTTTATATTTTTTTCATAAATTATGAAAATCCGTTTATAAAATTGCAATTTTTTATTATTTAAATTTCATTCTTAATACTTAAATAAATTTAACATTTAAAAATCTCATAATATATAAAGAATCTTATAAAATAATACAAAAAATTAAAATGCGTAAAGACTTTAACGTTGATTCCCAGTGGACTCCAACGTGAATTAGTTTTTTTTAAATATCATCTAAGTTTTCGTATATGTATATTCCTAAAACTTTAGTAAGAGCTGTGTAAACTATATTGAATTGAAAAAAGAATTTTGCAAATGATAATTTTAGACGGACGCTACCATAAACTATTCGTTTTATAGACTTAGTTTAAATGTGATATTTTTTTTTGGATTTTTGTTTGTGATTTTTTTTTGGGATCTTTGTTTAAAATTTGATGAGAAACTATTAGATTTTTAGATTTAAGTGATTATTTTTGTATAATTTTATTGTCTCAAGAAATTTTCTAGTATGATGTATTCATTTTTGTATTCAGAAATAAATTTTAAAGAACAAAAAATAATGATTTCCTATAAATTTATATTGCCAAAATCCAACTAAAAAACTATTTCATAGAATAATTAAACAACCTCTTTTATATACCTACCAATAAACCTACCAATAAACAGACAAATAATATTGTAATTATTTTTGGTCTATATACTTTGATTTATATTAATTTATTTATTTTTTAATAAAGTTTTTATAATATTATATATATATTTATATTATATGAATTTTTTAAAAATAAAAAAGTATTTTTGATTTTTTTTAAAATTTCGATTAATGTTGATAGATGATTTAACAATTTTTATGATGATGATGATGATTAACGTCCACTAAGACCTAATTGGTCTGTCGGATCTTAAGAGGGTAAGTGATTACTTGTGATTATTTAGAATTTTGTTTATGTGCTCGAAAAGCATTAAGAGAAGCTTTCCAAGATCACTATACTTTTGTTGAGTTAAGAGGTTATGAAGGTTGGTAGTGTGATCAATATTTTGAAAATGAGATCTAATATGGGTATAGGCTGGACAATCCAAGAGAAAGTGCTTTTCATCTTCAACCTTCTTAGTGTCACAAAGGTGACACACTCTTTCATCCCATGGCGTTTTAAGAATTGACTAACGCCTAGTTTCACTATGGATCTCGTGAGAATTTGTTCTTATCTTAGCAATGCTTATTTTTTTCTTTACACTTGGCAAAACAGATAGATAATTTTGATCTTCTAGATTAGGGTTTATTACATCTTTATAATACCTTAATTTTCTTTTTTCCTCTAACTCTTTATCACA
>ML787607.1:132914-152607 GCA_009831015.1 Picea engelmannii
ATATATATAAAACAACAACAACAAAGATTATAGATGATTTAAAGCAGTGTCATCTATGTTGGGAGGAGCCACGTTAGGAATAAGTCTAAGATGAGATGATCACGTTAGTTAAATAGTGTTCATTTCAAGATTTAAGTATGAGTATGTACATCGGAAAACACATGGTTGGATAGAAAGAGTATCAAGCACATGCATCACCACAAGTTGTGATCCTTTGATAAAGCAAAGTGCATTTAATGATGAGGTATGCAATGTCCATGCAATATAGCGATCTGATAGATAATTGGACAAACGGTTATGAGTGGAAGATAAAAAATCATATTAGAATTTATTATTTTTTTTCCTCTCATTTTATTTTCTCAACACTTGTATATTAATACATTATTATAGTTAGATATAAATAAATAATACATTATGGTTAAATATATATAAATATCTTTTTATCTTCTCAACGTGTATATTAATACATTATGGTTAAATATAAATAAATATATTTTTATCTTTTCAATACTTTTCTCAGTACTTGTTTATTAATACATTATAGTTAAATATAAATAAACAAGGGGAGTTGTGGAGCAACAAGTCCATGTTAAGAAGGGAAATAGCACCAAGAACTATAATTCAAACCAATGACGCTACAGAGAGAAAAACAAGTTTCTAGCTCTAGTTTGCAAGAATTTTTGTACATGAATAAATTAAATAGAAAAGGGGCCTCCTAACTAAGAAAAATAAAATGATGTTCGACTGCCTACTAGTAAAGGGGCCCGTAAAACAAGATCGGATTCCAGATGGACAGATTACTAAATAGGATTCCCGATCAACTGATTTATTTGTTAAAGCCCATAGTTGTAGAAAGCTATAGATGGATGGATATTAGGATTCAATAGAGGAAGGTTTTATTATTAAAGGAGAAGGTTTCTCTAAAAGGTCGACTATTGACTGACTACTGTTAACTGACTACTATTAAAAACAATTACTATTAATTGGGGATTAAAAAGGTCTAGGGCCGCTATAATTGAATCTGATTCTGCCAGTCGAAATTAGGAGTGAGATTGGAGTTTAGAAAAGTATATGTTGCGATCGACTTACTCATTAGAATCCTATCTATTCATAGAGAAATAGATAAACGAATAGAATCATATTAATAGTGTTAGGTAAATGCTCGAACACTTATTTATTGGTTTAAGAGGAACAATGAGCCCATCAACAACTAATAAATAAACTAATAGAGGAGCCCATCGTTATGAATTGATATTAATAGATTGATTCCCCAAACCCAAAAGGTCGAGGACCTATATTATGATTTAAGGGTTAGCGGGCAATCCAAGATGATTAGTGGGATCGGGAGGTCGCCAGTAGGAGACATAGAGTTTGAAAATACTACCCATTCTTGGCTGTGCTATCTCTATCACTTAGATGGGAGAGAAAAAACCATTGATTAAGTCGGTTGAGCATGGGGATGCACTTTAATAATAGTAGGGGCGAACTTGGACTTTCATTCAAGACTTGGCGAACTAAGGAATCGGATCTGTCGAGCCCGAGGGGACCATCAATAAACTAAAAGGATCATACACTCATGCTTAAAAAGCATCCCACCATCTATTCTAGAATTTTTGAGTTTATTTTGTGGCATCATAAGAGAAAAAATGTGGTTGACTTACCAATCCAGTCTAGTAAACACTTACTCGTAAATTGAAGTAGCTTGGTCTTTTATCCACTAGAGAAAGAAATAAGAGGTACAAAGCTCCACTATTGCAGACTGGAGAAACTTTAATAAAAAAATCCTATTATTCGATAAAAAGGTCGACCCTATGTGATTCTTACTATTATTATTGTGACTTGGGTCGGTCAGTTGACAGAAGTATGAAGCACTCGTTCAGTCAGGGACGAGTGGGCGGTAGTTGCTTTAGTGGCCTAAGAATACCCAATCAATGAATGGAATGAATCTGTGTTCAGTCGGTGCCCCCTGCCTTACTCCCTAAGGTTGCAAGGGGTGATCCATCAATGAGATTTAGGGTCGCTTAGTCACAAAAATAATTATTAAAGTGGTAGCATCATTAGAACATGATCAATAGGAATGAGAGTCAGGGTAGATAAGAGGTAAAGGTAGCGCAGGGCGGAGTTGGAAGGGACAAAAGACATAGAGCAGATAGTAAGCATCGTAAAGTAGGGAAGGCAGGTTCGACTGAACACTTTGATGACTGGTGATCTTTACGAGATCCTTCTCAAGTGACGCGTGTCCATCTAACGGTTACCAGTCTTTCATGCATCTGTCATACCATGATTTTGCATGGGAAGTAGGTGGAAATCATGCTCCTGGTAGATGAGACTTGTCTCTTTAATTGCATGGCAACATATGACAGGAATGGAACTTTGAGAAAGAAGCAATTCACTTTCATGCATCCAGACACCAACCGAATAAAGGCTTTGGAAGAATTGTGAATTCAGACTCCAGCCGAAGCACGAACCAGACTGTGCAGGAAGTAAGAAGCTAGTTAGAACATTAGGGTGGATTTTAGCTCCAATGCCTGCAAAATCTTGAGCTCTGCGTCAGGCTGAAAGGTCAACCCAGGAATGAAAGGGAATAGAATACCTATCTGTTTTTACCCGCCCGGTAAGAGAGCATTCATTCAGTTGACATTATAACTGTACAAGCAAATTCATAATCACTAAGGTATTACCTAAGCTATGTGAAAGTTGTTCTATTTCATTCTTTTTTGGTTGGTTGGTCCTTGGTTTCTCTTGATCGATTACTCTTAGTTAATAGGGTAGGTGTCGGTAATAGCAGAACCCATTCCGTATTCTATACCACAAAACAAGAAAAGTATGCCCATTATGAAACTAGATAGCTCAGGTCCTTATATATCCCCCGTAGGGATGCATGCTTGTCCAGGGATCCCATCTCTAGATCCAAATCCCTCAACCCTCATCCTTTAAATGTCAAAACTAAGATAGAGAATTTGTTAGCTGGAAACATAAATAAACCAGTTTCATTATTTCCATAAATAAGCCAGTTTCAATCCTATAGTTTCAACGACAATTTCAAAATCTCACCGGGAACGATTAATTTTCTAAATAATCACCAAATAGCTCAGTTCACTATTGAACAAGCATCGACTAAATTGTTTATTCAAAATTTAGGTATCTAGATAGGCTCTCTTGATAATAGAAAAATGATTTACACAAAGTCCTTACTGGGTCTCAGATTTAGAAAAAAAAATTGTTTAACCTCACAGAGGGATTTTGGAAAACAAAATTGTATATCTCCAAAAATAAAAAGAAACTTGTCTTCCTAAGACCTAACCATGCCATCCTACCATAGCTAACCTTGCGATTATCGTACCATAATTAATATCTTAAAAAACCTCTGATGACTCTAATTATCATGCCATAATTAATATCATAAGTCGAGATGGTGGCAACATTGATGAGGGTGTAACCCTTGATTGCTTCATCTCGTGGCTTATGGTCCGCCACTGCGTTTCCCACCATCTACTCCTCTGCTATATCATATTTTTCTCACTCTATGTGTCCTTCATCTCTGCTTCTGAGAGAGAAATCACATTGATCGAGCTATCATACTTCTTCCCCATATGATCAAGTTTAGCAAATTATGATAATATACATGTTTCATTGTTGCAACAACCAACCTTGGGGAGTTAGCTATTTAGCAGATCCCATATAATCCTAGAATCAATAATGTGTGGGAAATAAAATCCATAAAGATAACTAAGCTTATTTTGACTTTGAATTTTATTTCGGATTTGAGAACAATTGTAACATTTCAAAAATCCACTCATTTAATCAAGTGGTTGATACGTTGATAATTGAATTGCTCGACTCAAATGTTATAGAAATGCACTCTCTTACCTCAAGATCTGCTCAACATTCTTTCTTGTTAGGTAAATCTACTTAATAAATAGAGTTGGACACTCGCATCCACTTACCATTTTCATTTTCATTTCCCTTATTTTCATATTTTTGCGTCGATCATTCCAATTCCCTTTTGGATCATTAGATCGCCCAATGCTTGTGTTCCGTCACTTTTTGAACAAAATCTTTTGTAAAGAAAAGTCATCAATTAGAGAACGAAATCTTTCATCAGGAAAACTAAATATAGACCTAAACATTATTCTTTCTTAATGGCTCAGGAATTATTTGAAAAAACACTGACAAAAACATATGCAACTTCAACCATGTTGATCGCTTTCTATTTAGCATAATATGATGAACTTGTTGAGTGTTTCTAATAAATTGACTTACAATGATTATGTGTTGATGCAGGGATACAAATTGACTGTGGAGAATTGTAGAGAAAATGCCAGATAGCTGACAGAAATCTTGGAAAAGGATAGACGTTTCAACAGTAGAGGTGGGTGTGCATTCTCGTTGAAGGACAAGGGCAACAATAGAGGTGGGTGTGCATTCTCGCTGAAGGACAAGGGCATTGAGGCTTCAAAAATAGAGGTGGGTGTGCATTTCGTCTTAGCAATCCCGACCAACGATGTCATCTCCTACAACACATCCAGATGCCATCTCCTATAGCACATCTAGCCAACCATCAGAACCAGTGGGAGGGACAAGAATTTCAATAATCAGAACCAGTGGGAGGGATAAGAACTTCAGTAATCAGAATAAGTGGGAGAGACAATGTGACTGCCAGAGACGAGCACTTCAGTGAATTATAGTGCTTTTAAGCTACATGCAAATGACCAGGTGGAGGTGAAGCTACATGCAAGTGACCAGGTGGAGGTGAAGGGCAGGGGACAATTGACATCTCAAAGAGGCACCAAAGCGACTGCCCCTCGTGGAATATGTTTTATGCATTTGAAAACCTTAAGCATTTAATGTTTTGAATTAATGCTAATGTGAAACTTAGCATTAATTCAAATTACTTGTTACATATCCAATTTTCCGTCAACTTGCCCTCTAATTGCCTAAGTTTGAAGCCTGATTGCCTCGATATGAGGCCAAATAAGACCTCAAACTAAAAACTTAGGACAAAATCTTAAAAACTAGTTGAAAAATTATTTGAGACGATTAAAACTTTGGGTTAAATGGTTGGTTTCCATACCAGACTAATAAGAACATTCAAAACCAATTACTAATACTCCCTAGCCCGAAGGGCAAGGACTAATAAGATGGAACATGCTTGTATTTCTTGGATGATGTTTTTATTTACTTTATTTGAAGTGTAAAACGGTTGACGTTATACTTTATTGATAATTATGTTACCTTGTTATGAAGTTTTATGTTATTCATATTATTGTAATTTTATAAATATTTTTTATTAAGTATTTGTAGTTGATATATTTCTTAAATTTATTTTCATATATATATATATATAAATATAAATGAAAATAAATTTAAGAAATATATCAACAACAAATACTTAATAAAAAATATTTATAAAATTACAATAATATAAACAACATAAATATTGGATGTATATGTAAGAACAATGAATTATAGTTATGGTTGTGTTTATTTCTACAAAGCATATTTTGGGAGTAAATTGGTATCCAAGCATTATTTTCCATGTAGCTGTTGAACTTTATACAATTTGTGGTTAAGAGTCACCCTCATACCAAGAAGGACGAAGAAGGAAACATAGGACAAGTTGTAGTGACATGAACATACTCAAAGTTGAAGTTTGTAGTCTTAACATGAAGGTTAGGTTCATGAATGCAAAGTATCTTAATATTTAATTCTTCGATTATTTAATTATTATTATTTCATTATTCATTATTTAACCTTTTATACTATTAATTGAATCTTTCCTCATTATTTTTCACCCATCTTATTATTTTTTTTATTTTTTTATTATTTTATTATTTATTTTATTTTTGGTTAATTATTAATAATTTTAACTTTTCATTAATTCAAATCGGTAAATTTATAACAATTAGAGTTTGTCTACTTTGTCTCCAATGTTCATATTAATTTTATTTTATAAGCTTCCCTTCGACATTTTTTTCAATCATCATTGCTTCATTAATCCCTGATGATGGGTGGAGTGTCCACTTGAAATGTTGGACATTTCAAAACTGCTTACACAATTTATATCCAGAAATCTAATATATAACCTTAAGAATATTGTTTATATTTTGTAGAACTTGACATCAGTGCCACAACATTACATGCCATAAATGCTTCAACAAAACAAGTTGCAAGTAAACATGAAGAAATGTGATCTTTTCAAGCAAGAACAAATATACCTAGATTTAATGAATGTTAGAGGTTATACATTAAATATTGATCTGTTACACACCAAAATTGCACACCTAGGTATCTCACCCTAAGTGTCACAAGTGTCGTAAAGTGACGTATGCACCTTGGTAAGTGTCGCATGCATTGTTGCAAGTGTCGTATGTACCTTCCCAAGTGTCACATTCACTTTGTTAGGTGTAGCCACCTCTTAACACCATGAAAATAATTGTCCATGACCCCTAAGTCATATTGGAGGAAGAAATCCATCATTTCAAGGTCAAAACACACATTTTTCTTGGAAAAATCGACCTTTTTTGAGCAATTTTGAAGGGTGGTGCCCCCCTAGCCATGTTTAGGGAGCATTGATGCTCCCCCTGCCTTGTTAAGGGAGCATCATGGCACTCTATCTCTCATTCTAGGGGAGCACCATTCTTGTTGAGGGAAAACGGGGATCCTCCACCTTATTCTATGGGACAACTCTCTCAAGATGGGGTTGGTTATGTTCAACCCCCATGCTATGGATTCACCTTAGGATATAATCCAAACCTCAAGGAGCCATATCCTCAACCATATCCTTCATTTTCTCATGGTGGTTGTGCCTCTCAAGCCTATATATTGAAGGATTTTCTAAGGAGAGGGGGGATCTGGATCTGAGCATATCAACCCTCTGATATAGTAAGAGGTAATTGGTCAAAGTATCATCATTTTGATCTCGGTATATTAGTGCAAGGGGTTGGTTGAGGAGAGCTTGGAGAGGCTATTGCAACATCAATCGTGGTCTATAAGTATTCTTTTTTGGGTTCTCATTGAATATACTTGGCCTATTTCCTTCAAGCTTGTGTATTCTTTCATATGCATGTCTATTGTTGCTTTAATTGTTGTAGATTAATTTGTTTTACCTAATCCACTAGAGTAGGAGATAATTGTTTCTATTTGCTGCCTATTGCAGGTATCAAGTTGCGCCAGGTGGTTTGAAGATCAAGCTCACGGATTGGAAGCAAAGAGGACAGAATTCGTAAAAGGGTACACCATGCCCTTTCTGATTGGTTAAAATAAGTTTAAAGGGATGTTAGTGTACACTTGTAGTGTTTTTGCCTTGGTATAGGGGTCTGCTAATCCAAGGTAAGTTTCAGTTGTCTGTAGGGGAAACATTCTGTAACAAAAATTGGCGACTCCACTAGGGATCAAATTTTACTAGTCTTTCATTGGATCATATAAAGCCTTTAACTATCATTAGATCTTGTTTGGTGCTTGATTCTAATCTATTTCCACTTCCATATTCCTCATTGAAGAGATCACTGAGTCATTGATTGGATTTTCTGAGATTTTAGCCTTTTTGAGCAATTTTTTTAACTTTTCAGAAAAGTGGCACTCCCCTGCAGTTCACACCAGGGCACCATCTACTTGAATGGCGCTCCCATGTAGTGTAAACCAGGGTTCCATGGCACTCTGTCCCTTTGAGAATAGGGGTTTCAGTCTCATTTTTTAGGCTTTTGTGCTTGTTTTTGCTTGATTTTTCTCAATCTTCTTTTGAGAGGTTTTTACCTCAAGGACTCCTGGATTGTCTTTGACTTTGTTTTCCTGAGAATTTGACATTTATCACTCATTTATGTTTCTTATTTGAGTTTGAAATTTTATCCTGGTTGTGATCCCCTTGGGTTAACATGATCCCTTGGTTCATCCTTCCTTCCAGTGCTCTGATCTTCGTCTCGCAAAGCTTTCAAATTGCCTGGTTGTTTAGGACTATTCATCAACTATGGTTTGCAAAGTTGCTTGGTATTGAGCCTTTTTTTCTTCATTGAAACATCTCGCTTTTCTGGATGATTAGGAATATCTTTTTTTCCACAACCCAGTCTTGAACATTGTTTCTTGTTGCTCATATTTTGAGGATTTTCATGAGTGCTTGTCTTCTTTCTCTTTTGCACCTTTGAATTATTGATTGAATAGGTTATCCCCAACTTGTTTTATTTTAGTTCTCATCATTTTGAGTGTGCTTTGTTAGATTGATTTTTTTTCTCGTACTTCTTTGTGTCAAACATAGATGTCTTCATTTCACTTGAAAGTTAAGAAGATAAAACGTTTGCATATCTCCTTGCATACATAATCAAATGAAGAAACATTTTGCATTCATTAGGAAGTTTGTTTTGGTTTATGTTTGGAAAAAAAAATATTTTTGCATGTGCATTTCAGTTTTCGGAAAAAATTGCTTGGTAGTCTGGCATCATATTGATACCAGAAATTGAAAGTTGCATTGTTTTGAGTGCTTTCATGTGTTAAGAAGAATATAACTCTTCTCCTTCCCATACATAGGATTCATCGAAAAGAATGAACTGCATATCATTATTTTGCATTCTATTGGAGTTGAGTGTCTCTCACATCATTAGTTTCGTCTATGTGAACCCATTGAGTAAAATCCATTAAAATCAACCATGCACTAATAAAATCAACTAGAACATTTTTTGGTTTTAGCACACCAACAATAACACAATATTAGGGTCTTTGGACTAGAAAAGTGAGTAAATTGTCCAAGACTACTAAACATAATGTAGAGCACTAAAGAGCGCAAAAATCCAACTTTCATATAAGCATAGTTGGGAAGCCCCTCTCAAACAGGGTCTAAACACGAGGTCTAACCACTAGTTTCATTTGGTCTTGGTGCTTCGTGAACTTCGAATTCATCTTGGGTCCTCTGGAGTCTCACCGGTCCACTTGTCTTTGGTTCTCTTGAAGAGCTTCAGACTTTGATATCCTACCCATATGTTTGGTCCCGATTGTCAATTGTACCTACCCGGAGGCTGACTGAGAGTTGGCAAACTTAGTGTCCTTTCCTAGGTATCTACAGAGATGACTGTGGGGGGATTCCCATGGTACCTAAGGCATACATCATATCACACTCTCAATACCCTTGGAGGGTGATCCCAAAAAAGCGAGGTTTATTTTCACTGAGAAGGGTTGTTACGTGGAGGTTGGGGTAACTGCTTCTCATTTCTTCGCTAGTGTTACGAGGAAAATCACTATATGGCATGGGATAAACCATAACATATGGAATGACATGCAAAAATAAACTATAATCCCAAGTATTCTATATAAATGAAATGCTAACAAGATAATATCAAGAGCCTACTTCATATGAACATTCGATGAAGACCATTATTGAGCACGCAACTCAAAGCTTTATACCTGCAACTTGTCCTCAACAACCAAGATACGCAAGAATATGGTGATAATATATAATGTTAGCATATAAAATAGCATAATTCATTAAGATTCATGACAAATACGACCATGGAATAATAATTCAAATATTTGCAAGATATCAATTGGACGAGAAAAGAGTATTTCTATTAAAAACGATCAACAAAAGTGTATAAGTGACAAAATTCTGTAACGACACACATCGAAACCGAGAAACTAAGTCCCTCTAGCTAGGCCTCTACAACTTTAATCCTCCACCAAAGGCAAGCTCATATAAAGGAGACAATGAGGTTCTCCACCAAAGAAGGAAGAGGTTGGGGTCTAAACAATGTTTTCGAACTTTCAAGGATAAAGGGGTGTAGACTCAATGTGAAGTGAAATTTCTCCAGAGTATCTTTGCTCTCAAAAGTTGAATTCTCTCCTCTTTCATAGCTTGGATATGGCTTAATTTATAGCCTTCAAATGGAACTAAAGGGCCGAGTCAGAGCGTTTCCAGTATATGGAAGTTCAAGGATCATGGATCTCATGACGTGACATGGAAACTCGACACCGTTTTTAATTTTGAGCACCAAGCCTGATGTATGCAGGCTGTAGTGGTGCAACCTGCATATACACATGTTGTCTCATTGGTAGGGCGTGTATATGTAGAAAAATATGATTTTTTGGCTCTGGAAGGTACACAAAGGGGACTTCAAGTCTGCATAGGGAAATGGAAAGGCCATCCAAGAAAGTTGCATGGGGTGAGGAAAATTTTTCTATAACAGCTAGCGGCTTGATATCTCGTCTTCGGAAGACCCTTGAGCCTACTGTTGCTTGGTTGATTTCTTTTAGTTTTCATAGGAGTGTGTTTCTTTGAATTTCATAGTCAGCCTTGGGATCAAAGATATTACAGTATACAAGGTATCAAAACCTGACATTTAGGAACCTCAACCCAATGTTTCTTACAAAGGAATGATCGAAGATCAACCTTCTGAGAGTGGGAGCATCGCTCTTGGAAGTGGCCAACACAGTGAAGAACCGGTGACAGCCTTCATAGAAATCCTTTCATCTTATGTGAATCATCTTTTTAATGATCCACTCATCCTACCACTCACTAATCCACTGTCTACGAGATATTTTGATGCCTATTCTTCTTACTATTTACCACCCGGTTCAACCACTACACCATCTTTTGGCATGAACCCATCGATTTTTGGTTTTCTTGAAGGACTTGGGAACTCATATTTTTCTACAACTCCTGTAGTTGATATTGTTGGTGCTTCATATTTACCGAAAACTTTAGTGACCTAGGTGATCCCAACTCAACTGTTTACGAATACATATCCATTCACACATGAGTCCGGTAACATTCATGCTTCATTATTTCCACACATGCACACACCAAGTGCTTTACTTGGTCATTCCATAGGTCAAATGGTCGACACTCAAGTCATTCACACAACCATGGTTACACAAGATACTCTGCCTTCATATCACACATCAAGTACACTCTACATTGGAGGTCAATCTTCAATGGGATGCCAACCTTCAACTGAGAGGCAACCTTCAGTTGCAAGGAAAAATTTTACTAGGGGGAAACCCGCATGGTTGCGACATCAACAAGACTTGGGGAAAACCGCTCCTGCAAGTCCTTCTATCCCTACTACCACTGACATGTATCCTGGACATCTATATCTAGGAGTTGTGAATCCTTTGTGGGCTCAACCCAATTCAGTGAGCATTCCTTTGCAAGGAAATTTTCCCTATCAATCTGTAAACCCTACGATTCCAACACAATAATCCCTTCAATCAAAATATATGGGAGGTCCATCAAGCCAACCACATCACATGGGGGGACCATAAGGTCAATCTCAATACGTAGGAGGTTCATATGTTCAGTCAAAGTACATGGTTGGACAAACCGAACAACCACCTTACATGTGTGGACAACCCGAGAAACCATTGTATATGGGAGGACCATTTAGTTTTGTAATCTCACCACAACATGGATATGGTCCTACTGGTGTTCCCATGCAATATGGTTATCACTAGTATCCACCGAATAATTAACAACTTCCATTCTTGGCTATGTTATATATGCCAGATATGTCACATTTAACAAACGATCCCATTTAGCATGCCCCATTTTGGACTGCCATCATGCCAAATTACCATCTGACATCCCGAACTTCGACGGAAAACATGGGGAATATCCTAACAATCATGTTATGAATTTTCATGAATGGTGTTCTTCCAACTCTTTGATGAATGATTCCATTCGTTTGAGACTTTTTTAGAGTTGACAGGTGTAGCAGCAAAATGGTATATTGAGTTTCTGCGTAACTCCTTTTTTGACTTTAAGTCTCTTTCCATGGATTTCCTGATGAATTTTAAGTTTCCTATATGGTATGAGACCGATACAGAGTTTTTGACTTCACTTTAACAATCCTCTTCCACCCACATATCTAATCACATTCATGAGTGGAGACAACAAAGATGGTTAATTAAGGCCCCAATTCTAGACCAACTCCTCGTGGATTGGTTTACAAAGTCTCTCTTGCCTCCCATTGCTAGAGATGTTGTTATGGGAAACATTGTTACCAAGGAAAAGGCTATCTATCATGCACAATATTTGGACTTGGTATATTCCCAGTCCGATACACTTTACGATATGATCCCTCATGCTCCTCACCCGTCAAATGATTCGATAAGACCTGCTACAGATCCCAGTTTCATTTCAAACACCACAACTGCTTCCGCTCCTACTCAACCTCCAAGGTGAATGCGGTCGAATCCACTTCATCTCATCAACCATGAGGTAAGAAGAAAAACAAGGGTACATCCAATAAATCTTCTAACCAATAGGATACTACAGATACTATTGATACTCAACCGAATAGGAAGGCTAAGTTTCCTTGCATGATCTACGAGGAAGACCACTACATGAAATATTTCCCTCATCGTGAGGCAATCACTAAATTTCTGAAGGGTACCTCCCAACCAGTTCAAAAACAACATCTGGTTGCACAAAACCATGTCCCTCCGCAAGGAGGCAACCCGGGTTATTCCCACCATAGGGATGCTTCCACAAGTGCCTCTGAGGTGTACATGTTTAAGATGGTTAATGTCATGACTCAAACAAATACTTATGACACTCCTCCAGGTGATCAGACTAAAGGAAAGGTTGTCGATCAAGCCTCCACATCCACTCCTCCATCTTCTAATCCTCTTCAGATTGAGAAGCCAATTTATGATGCAGTGTTGCACCCGCCCAAGAGTGCAATTCACAAAGAAACATTTAATCCAAATTCTTGTGCTGCCCAAAACTACAATATTGTTGAAGATTCGACGCAAGCGCCTTGTTTTATGTCAACCCTTGAAGTTCTATAGAACTGTCCAAGTCAACGTAGAACCTTGTTGTCATCCATTGGAGCTATGGATCCCAAGGAATCAAATATGATTATGTTTAATCTGAACTACTTTAAGGAGAGGCTCTCCCTTCACTTAGCTTTCCAAATTCAAATTTTGGTTGGTGGGAAGAACATTCATCGCACTATTTTGGATGAAGGAGCCTCCACCTGTGTCATGTCTTTTCCTTTTTGGAAAGCCCTTGGTTCTCCTAAACTTACCCCATTTCCTACCACCTTGACAATGTTTGATGGACATGGTTTCCAATATCATAGACTTGTAATATTTCATTGTGACATTAAAGGGTAAGATTGTTTCAATTGATATCGAAGTGGTTGATGCACCCTTGGATTATAATTTGTTACTTGGTTGTAGTTGGTTCTACGCGATAATTTCCATCACATCTTCGATGTTTCGTGGGGAGGATAACAACCCTCTTCTCTGCCACTTGAGTTCAAACCAATCAACATGAATGCATTGATGACATATGACAAAACCACAACCATTTATATAAATATTTGATATGATATATATACATATATAAGGAATGATGAGGTTATTATTGATACTTTTGAACCTTAAATATCCATAGGAATAATAATAATAATAATTATAGTTATTATTATTATTATTATTAAATTTGTAATTAAAATAATTGTTTTACAAATTTAAAATAATATATTGCAATCCATCTCAAGATAATTTTAATTACAAATTTTATAATAATACTAATAATATTTTCTCTACTTTTTCTTGAAAAGAGTTTTGATGGGGAATTTTTTTTAATATATTAATGATTTTAAAACCCATTGATATAATATTTCTCTATGAATCTGGCCTTTCATCCATTAAGAATAAGGCTATGACCAATTACTTAATTTACAATTAGAAACTAATCAACATGAAGAAGAGACTCCATAACATTGATTCCAGTATTAGAAAAAATCACTCAAGGTTTATGAGGTGTTTATGAGGTGGAGTGAATATATTACTTTTTGGCCTAATTGTTATTCAATAAATGAGGAGATCTCCCTTTATAGTATTAATACCATTGAAAGTAGTATCACAACTAAATTTAAAGAGAAATTGCAGTGAACTCAAAAAATTGAGAATAAGGGAAAGTTAATGTATTATAAAGAGATCATAAAAACTAAGTTAGAAGAACAAAACTATCTCTTTATTATATGCAACTTAAAAAAATAAATAATATTACTAAAATAAGAACAAACTCTCATGAGCTTTTATAGTGAAATTGGATGTGGGCTAGACTTAAAACACCATGGGATAATATAATATGTAAATTTTATAATATCAGGAAGGTGGAGAATAAAGAACACATTCTCATGCATTACTCTCTTTTTTTCCAGGTTACACTGCCAAGGAAAACTGGTGAGTACTTCCCCTCATTTCGAGGATGATACCCATGGTAAACCCTAGAATCTTTAGGGAACAAGGTCAGTTAATAAGAAGGCACAAACTCATTACAATAATATATTCATTGTGAGCTCAACATGTCACTTGCAAGGAATAAACCTTGGTGGGGAGGATAAAAATCATTCCTTCCAACCACCCAAGCTAAACCAAATTGACTTCTCATATATTGCTCTACTAAAAAAAATTAAATTTTATTTTCAAACCAATTATAATATTACAAATCTACATAATATATTAACCCATTATTTATGAAAATGATTAATTTCCATGAAGACCATTATATTTGGTTTTCCATTTTCATAATAATGTTATTTATATTTCATTTCTCATTTTTTTTTAATCATTTATGAACATTGAAGATAATAGAATATCCATTATCATCATCATGTTATTTATATTTGATTTTCCATTTTCCATTATCATCATGATGATAATGTTATTTATATTTCATTTCTCATTTTTTTAATCACTTATGAACATTGGAGATGTGTATGCTCCGAAAATTAACTTTTATCACTAAACCAAGGTGGGGTTTTCATAATATTACAAACAATTGCTATCCGATTTAAAAGAAGACGACAATGATTTAATTAATCATATTCACCCAGACATTTCTTGGAAAAGTCTCTCGAACTCTCCAAAAATCATGTTTGAGGAATATCATAAACTATACGAATATCAAGGTATTTTTATGGTTATATAATCGCTCCACTATGTTGTTTTATGCAAATGGGAAATGACCACCAAACGTAAGAATTCATATTCAAATATGACTTTAGACATTGTGAGAGTATCGAATCATTAAGTGATCATAATGATTCCCTAAGGCGCTCTTTGAGGACGTTTCCCCTTCTCTTCGGGCGTTCTGCCATAGATCACAAGCCTCTTTCCATTGGCAGCAGTCTACAGTCAAGACATATCATCACAATGTGGTTGATCCTATCTTACCTGTAGGCTACTCTGTGGCTTTTTTTGATGGAGCGGCACAGTCTACCGGTTTATGTTGTGGTGCTGGAGGCATTTTCAAATCACACCCGGAGAGGACTACAAAGTGGTCTCTAAGTTGTGGCAGGGGTACGAATACCAAAGCTGAGCTTCTGGGCTTATGGACTACTCTTATGCTGGCTTCCTTTTGGTCTCTAGATCACCTTCAGGTCATAGGCGACTCAAAAGTAATCATTGACTGGATTAATGGCAAGTGCAATCTCCATTCCATCCACGTTGAGGGTTGGAAACATAAAACACATCAGCTGGCTCTCTCCTTCACTGACATCTCCTTCCGCCACCTCCCCAGATCTTTCAATTCTGAAGTGGATGCACTCTCCAAGAGAGCTCTCAGTGAAGTGGTGGGCAGACTTTCCATCTACCACTGTGACAGAGGTTAGGAGAGTCCGACTTCAATCTCTTCGAATTTTAAAACAAGCTCGCTGCATCGGAATGCACTCAGTGTGCCTTGATTTCTTCTTGCACCTGTTTGCTTGTTCGGCGATGGAGGCAGGCTCATCTTTTGTCGTGGTGGCAATTCCACAATTGGGCGATTGACAGAACCAATGGTGCATTCTGTGCTTCATATTTTATATGGGATAGCCGGGATAGTCATAGTTCTCGCGCTACCATTCATGATTCAGTGTGAAGGAGGCTGGTGTCACTGGCCGTGGCTATTGATTCACATCTTTGGGCGCTTGACTGTACTAGTCATGTCTTCAGATTTTCAGTTTTTCTTTGAGTTGGCTGTGTCGATTCTGCACTCGTAGATCTTCCTTTCTTTCTCCCCGGCAGCAATAATCTTAGTTTTTTGCATGTCCAGATCTGTATTGATTCTTGCTATAACCTGGCTATATGTCTGGTTACAGAGCTTTGTAAATGATTTTATACCTTTTATAAAATTGAGTAATTTCTCTTGGGAAAAAAAAAGTGATCATAATATTGTTTATGACTTGAAAGCGTCGGTAAGCCAACCTTGAAACAAAAAGGAAAACCATGATTCTGTCTAATATATCATATAACCATGTTAATGAGAGTTTGTTCTAAGATCAGTTTAAGTATATGGGCGTGTAGACTAGTAAGACACAGTGAAAAAAGTAGGTGTAATTGTATGTAAAAAGTTTAGTGCATGTGTTAATAAAAAAAAAGTGTTTGAATATGTCTTCAGGGTGTAGAATAGTCGGTGATGGAGTGTATTGTTAAGGTACTCCGTTATGTGAAGTTATCGGTTCAAAACCCTCGATTTACCTTGTATGCCGCGTGAGGGGCCATGTTAGCATGCCATGAGGTTATAGTGGTAGTAGTAAGATAACATGGCTCCATGTCACGCAATTATGTACCCGACTAGTTGTTGATTCTACCAATCAAAAAAAAAGAGTATATGGATACAAAGAGCATGCGTATCAAGCAAATGTATAACTAAAAGTTGTAAGGAAAAAAAAATCAAAGTGTAATTAATGATGAGGCATGCATTAGGGTGATGTGGATAGACAACTTGACTAATAATTATAAATAGAAGATCAATCATCATAATGGATCATCATCTCCTTTATCTATATTCCTTCATATTCTTAGCACTTGTACAATACAATATTATTAGATTGAACAAAAAAGGTGCAAAACGCTTTGTATTCATTTGCATCATATTATTCATTCACCTCCCCAAAAGTGTACAAGCGTTGATGTTAGTCATAATTTATTAATAGCTATGTGGCTTTGTTGTAAAACTTCATGTTGTTTATGTCATTGTTTTACAAACATTTTTCATGAATATTGACATAGTTACATTTTTTCATCAATATTGGCATAGTTTTTTTTTTGTGCGACTGGCGGAATCAAAAACTCGCGGTTCTCGTACTCGCGTGACACAGGGTTGATTCCTGTCTACTACCTCTATAACCTCCAGGTGCATCCACACAGCCTGCAAGCATGGGGCATGGGTAAATCGGGGTGAGAATCGAACATGAGACCTCCTTTATACATTTCCTTCGATTTACACAACACTTGCCAATCATTCTACACCCTTGCGGGTATCAATATTGGCATAGTTGATATACAACCCAATTTTATTTGTCAATTTATGTATGGATATCCTTAGAATTTGTGTATGATATTATTTGATTGCTTAAATATTTGACTTATCATATTCTATTATTTGTACATATAGAAATAATACATTATAATTGTTGTTGTGTCTATGCTTATTTATGTAGAGAGTACTTTGGAAGCTAATTCGTATCAAAACATCATTTTCAACGTAGTTGTTAAACTCTATAGCGTTTGTAGTCAAGAGTCACTCTCAAATGAAGAAAGAGATAGAGGACAAATTGTAAAGTCACATTAAAATGTTCAAAGTTGAAGTTGTTATTATTAACATGAAGGTTGGGTTTGTGGATGTAAAATTGTTGAATATTGTTCATTGTTTTTAAAACTAATAGAAGGAAATAGAGGACAAATTACATAGTCACATTAATATGGTGAAATTTAAGGTTACTATTATTAACATAAGGTTGGTTCTGAGTATGCAAATTGATGAATATTGTCCTTTCCAATCAAGGTTTAAACCATCATGAAATGACTAAGACCATCAAGTTTGGTCAAGGTAAGAGCTGTTGTTAGAGCTTTCCAAAATATTCACAAGTTCATTCCACATTCCTTTGATAGCTTTGCGCCATTACATTCTTTAACAAAGGTATAGGCAATGACCACGACACAAGAGAAAGCACTACATTAAAGAAGAATATATGTGAGGCACCTATATAGAAACCATTTGATAATGAGGTTGATTCATTAAGTAGTGCATTGGGAGAGTTTTCCCTATGGAAGAAGGAAGATTGATTTATTATGACTTGAAAACCTTTACATGAACTATTTTGAACCACCCCACATATTATAAAGAAATATATTCCTTGTACCAAGGGGTGAAGAATTAGAGAGCCTCCATTTAATGGGAGGATAGTACGATCCCCACTTATCATAAGCCACTTTGGTTTTTATGAACCGAAACCAAGTTACAAGAAGTAAAGCATGCCACTAGATATCCTATATTCAATTTAATTGTGTTGTCAAGTATAAGAAGGAGGATACAAATTAGATAAATTAAATGACAAGTTGTGCATTCCAAATGGTACTATCGAATTATGTTGTTGAGAGAAGCTCATAATTCTAAGGTAAATGGACATTTTCGAGGTAGGAAGACATTGTTCAATTTTCAAAGGTATGATTATTGGCCATGTCCTATGCAATTTGATGTTCCAAAGTTTAGTAGAGCATGTGTATATTGTTGTGCTTAAATTCTCGCTAATAGAATTTTGGGCTTGCATATATCATTTATTTTCCCAATTTAACCATGGGAAAGTATCTCCATGAATTTCCTTGTAGAATTGTGGAAGATAAAGCATGATCACGATTCCTTGTTTGTAGTAGTTGACAGGTTAAGCAAGATGGTTTAGTTGATTCCTTGTAATACAATGGTCATTAACCAAGAAGAAACCAATATATTCATCAAGCATGTGTGGATGCACTTTGGGATTCCAAAGTCCAGAATATCAAATGGATAATGATGGATACTAAGTCAAAGAGAAGAATTACTTTCCATCCACATATGATTGCATGGATGGGTAGATATAGGAAGGAAAAAATTAATTTCTCATTTATTTTAGGGTTATCATTAGAAACAAACTAAGACATGGGATGAAAGTTTGATTTATATTCAACACTATTATTACTAAGCCATCCATAATTTGAGCAATAAATCATTGTTTGGAAGTTGTTTGGGGTTTTCCCCTTGAAATCCATTTGATATTGATCCAAAATTGATTTTCATAGGTACCATACGACTTAATTGATGCTTTAGTGATGGGAATATTACATTTGGGATTGCTTTAGGTTGGTTTGGGTTGGAACCCAAAAATCGTAGTGATGGACTAGAATGATAAATCTTGCATTTGAAGGATGGAATTTTTGGATTTTGGTTGCTAAGGAATTTGATATTAGGATATTATTATGAATTTTATAGGAGATGATTGAATCTCGTGAGAAACTAGATTATCATGAGGAAAAAGGAGAGAGAAGGGAGAATCAAAGATTGAAAAATGAAACTCTAGTAACCAATCTTCTCAACATCTATTTAAAATGGAAGTGAAGCTCGAATGGTGGGATCCTTACTATGAGTGTAATGGGGGTAAAAGGGCAGATTAGAGTAATAATAGTATAGGTATGGTGGCCATTCAATGTAAGGTGGACTAGGTCCACTATGTTTGGTATTATTAAGTAATTACCACTAGGTAGTTAGCATTGAATAAATGTAATGTGGCCTCATCAATGAAGGATCACTAGGTAGCTAGAATTTGGTTATGATTATGGTTTTATAGCTAGCTATAAATAAGGATGAAGCCCTCTTAATGAATTATGTATTGGAGTATACTATTGTTAAGAACCAAATATCAATATAGCATAGAAAAACCTCAGAAAAAGTACTGAA
>ML787607.1:155680-195541 GCA_009831015.1 Picea engelmannii
CTTACCGGGTTTCCTTGTGATACCTCTTAACTCAATTCCTTTTCCTTCCAATGAAAATTTCATGAAAAGTTCTTGAAAATTAAAAGCCACTGTTCCTCATCATGAATTTCATGGGATGCATTTTCACTTTTAGGTGTCTTCTCCGTGACGAAATTTTTCAATACTTCCATGATCTCCCCTTTTAAATCATCCATCTTAGTATCCAACATAGCTTCCATTGAATCCATCTTATTTTGTAGTTCATTTATGTCCCTACAAATTTCTTCACCTTCATCAAGAGTCCAAGTAGGATTTTCTAGAGGCTTATTTGGTGTAGAAGTTCCCTTTTTTGGTGGCATGTTGGCCAAGTATCACTTTTGAACCTTGATTTTGAGGTGGTTCTGCTAGACAATATTTCTTCTGTTGTATCTCCCAATTTTCTGCCCTTCTGGGTATGAAACTTTCTTTTATGTAGTTATCTGATATTTATTCTCTGCAATGCCACATGTCTGATCAAAATTGGATGTGCCAAGTGGAATTTATGGTAACGTCCCCACAACTTGCCGATTTTTGGCCTTTCCAGAAGATATCACTTTTATAGTGTGCCCCGCACAAAGTAATTGATATTAAATTCTGAAACTCGCACCAGAAATACTACAGACTGTCCACAATCCAATGAAACTAGTCCCACTCAATTTGGATACTCTAGGAAGAAGTTATGATTGTTTTACCTGGAACACCTTCTTGAGACTAGTCAGATACCCTATCTTACACAGGGTGTATCTACAAATTTAAGATGACCCAGAAGCTTAAATTTTTACCACAGATACCTTACTAATTTATGTAAATAGCCTCCAGATTTTAGGGTTTGAAACGTTACAGAAAATTTTTTATAGGGAAAATTCCACAATGAATCAGTTCAGGATGATTCCAAAACCCTATCTTGTATAGGCTGTATCTCCGAACATATAAGGCCTCAGGAGCTTAATTTTGAAACCAATGTACCTTGATCCGTCTACTAAATATCCTCCAAGCCATTCCTTCTGAAACATTGTAGAAACAAAATTATAGCGAAAATACCAAGGTGTCTCAGATGTAGCAGCGAAACCCCAAGACCTTGAGCTCTGATACCACATGTTAAGAACCAAATATCAATATAGCATAGAAAAACCTCAGAAAAAATACTCAACGCCTTGAAAAAGATATATTCAGATAATAAGCCTCTGCGAGGGGGAAACCTCCTTTTACCCCACTTAAATGTTCAAGTACAAGATGATTCAAAACAAAAATGTCTCCTTGGTATATATAGGAGACTAGGAGGTATAATTACAACTAATGGCCTAAAGAAAACATAAATAAATTAACATTACTAATATAATATGCCCCAATTAAGGGGCAATGAGCCAATATTAGGGCTTAACAACTATATTGGAGCTTATCTCACTCGGAGGTTTCCCCCTTGAAGAGGAAAGTGAATAGGAGTTGATCCTTCCATAAGATGATCATTACATGGTGTTACCCTAGCTTAATAGTTTTTTTATCCATGAGGATCTCGGTGGCCACCCACCTTTTCCAACTGGCTCAAAACAATGTTTTGGAAACTTACTATTTTTAGCAGTTTTTTTTGGGTCCCAAACTTCAGGGGCCATTTTGAGGGTCTAAACAACGTTTTTTCACGATCAGGCACCTCCTCGTCAATACCTTTCCAACAAGCTATCATGCGCCCCAAATGAAGATTGTATGCAAAATTTATGACCCCGAGAAGTTGATGTACTAACTTACCCCAATGAGGCCCACATGACTTTTGGCGCTTCATCTCTTAGGGTTAGGTTTTTGGGTGTCTAGGGTTTTGGCATTCATGTTTATTGTAAAAGGGCCTTCAGACCATCATTGCACTCATCTTCTTGTGAATGAGGGTATCTGTCACATATCTTCTCAGAGATAAGCTGCCATCATTCTAGCAAGATTGTTTTCAGTCTGCATTTTACAATTTTAAGCATATTTCTTATTTAATTGAAGTCAAGTTTTATTGTATCTCTGTTATTTTTCACTATGTCTCTATGTTAATATTAGAAATATTTGGTTTCATTTCTTTTCGATCATAAATATGGATCAGTGGTATCAGAGCAGTCTTCTCCTTGTCATTTTTTTTAATGCATGTCCTCGACGCGGTTGGGGTATAGAGAGTTGGGTCTCGAGCTTGTTTCTCTTGAGGAAAACTGCTCTTGCATGCCCAAGAAACCACCCATGGTAGGAGAAAATAAAGACAATGGGACAGGAGATCGTTTCAAAATGTTGCTTGAGGAGGCCCTTGAGCGATAAAGGAACAATATGATGGAAAAATTTGCAAAAATCCTCCGACGGCTGCCGATGAGCGATTCATCAACCTCAAGCGGAGGCACCGCCTCCTTCAAGGTACAGATCAATTTTGATATTCCCATATTTGTAGGTCAAATATATGCAGATGTCGTAGCTAAATGATTAAACCTTCTAGAAGGGTATTTTTCTGTCCACAAATTTTTCAATAGGGAAAAGATTACATTTGTGCTCCTTAAGGTCGTCCCCCATGTCAAAGATTGGTGGGAGACTTTTTGTGAGAAAAAGGAAATAGAGGGATCCACATTATTTGCAATTGCACCCACTTGGGGTTTCTTCAGGAATGTTATTAAGGAACAATACTACCCTATTGGAAGTTATGACGACTTGTATACAAGATGGACTACATTGTGGCAGGAAAGAGACCAAACAGTGCTAGAGTTCACCAATGTCTTCCATACCTTGCGCACCAAGATGGGTATCAAATATTCTAAGTTACATCTGGTGCTCAAGTACCATGGTGGTATGCATAGATACATCCAAACAGAAATAGAGTTTTTGGACATCTCATCCTTGGGCGCAACCTATCGATATGCTATCAAAATCAAGCAGAATCTTAAACAAAAGACGTGGTAGTTTGGGTTTGGAAATCCCTCACAGAAAAAGAAGGGCAAGCACAACCCCAACCCTCAGAACAAAGGACAAAGACAATATGGGAAAAATTAGGACAACCAGTCCAAGCTGCAAGCAAAGAAGGACAGTGGGAAGATGAAGAAAGATACTGAGAAGTGGTGTGAGTTCCATAAGAGCCCCTGGCATAATATTGTTTATTGTCGCTTAAAGAAATCATTAGTGGCTGAGGTAAAATCCTCTGAATCAGATGCGGGTTTGACTCTGAGTCATAACCAGAAAAGGGGAGACAAATCATTGGCGCAAAATCCAGTGCCACCATTGCTACCACCAAGATACAACCCGATGAACTTGATGAGCCAGAGGAAGGTGAACACCTCTTTCATTCACAAATGTGGGTGAAAGGCACTCCATTTGACTTCATCATTGATAGTGATATCCAAGAGAACCTCATATCAATAGATATCATCAATCGGCTAGCCCTGCCGACAACGATGCACCTACAACATTACAACATCGGATGGCTCCATCAAGGAAGTGATATTCATGTCAACCAACAGTGCTTCCTGTCATATGACATCAAGCCATTCAAAGATGAGATTTATGTCATGTTGCTCCCCTTGAAGTTTGTGATGTTATTTTGGGCCAATCTTATTTATGGAAACATCATGTTGTATATGAGTCTAGGCCTCGTAATGTTATTATTACTTTGAACAAGAAATTGTACATGATACCCAAGGTAGTCCCACCTAGTGATATTTCCTTGATCTCTGCCAAGCAATGAAGGAAGGTCATTTCTCATACCAGGAAGTTTGTCTTCTTTGTGATTCGCTCTCAGACGGAGTGAAAAGTGGAAACCACATCCATGGTCTCCGCGTCTGATCTCTCCATGTAGCAGAAGAAAGTGGATAAGTTCATGGAAGAATAAAAAGACATATTGTCATCACCTACTGGGGTACCTCTACACTGTCAGGTCAAGCATCCCATCTATCTTACCCCCGACACACCACTACCCAATGGGCCAGTCTATCGTCACTCTCTGCTATAAAATGAGAAGATCAAGCATCAGATCCAAGAACTTATCTACAAGGGGCACATTCAACCCAACTCATCACCTTGTGGAAGCCCAATCATGTTGGTGCAAAAGAAAGACAAGACCTGGAGACTCTGCATTGATTATCGGTCCCTAAATAAAATAAAAATAAAGAATCGGTACTTGATTCCCTGAATATATGATCTACTTGATCAGCTGAAGGGGGGAAAATACTTTAGTAAGGTTGATATGAAGTATGGCTACCATCAGGTCCCAATAGAACAGATAGATGTATGGAAAATTGCCTTCAAGTCAAAAGAAGGTCTTTTTGAATGGATGGTCATGCCCTTAGGTTTAAAAAATGCCCCAAAACATTTCATGAGGATTATGGAAAATATCTTGCGACCTTTCACTAATTATTTTGTGGTGGTGTATCTGGATGACATACTCATCTACAACAAGACTTGGGAAGAACACTTGCAACATATTCAACAGGTTCTACACACTCTGCGACAACACAAGCTATATGCCAACTTGGAAAAATGATCCTTAAGCTTGGATATGGTCTAATACCTAGGCTACATTGTTGATGTGCATGGTGTGCATGTTTATCTAGACAAGATCCAAGTCATCTGTAACTGACTAGCACCAATCACGCTCACTGAGCTTCATAGCTTCTTAGGCCTTTCCAATTTCTATCACAGGTTCATGTTGGTATTATCCCATATTGCATGGGACCTCAGCTAAATAACCAGATGCGGTGGTAAGGAAAACATTGTGTGGGGCTTGTCCCAATAGAAAGTGTTTGATGATTTGAAGGAACGCTTGTGCTCAACCCCAGTGCTTTCATTACCTGAACTGCAACAACCCTTTGAGATTGAGAAAGATGATTTAGACTATGTTATGGGAACAATTATCACTCAGCATGGCCACCCCGTCACCTATCATAGTGAGACACTGTCACATGTCATCTGTAAGTATGCTACTTACAAGAAAGGAATGTACTCCATTTTGTAAGCCTATCGCTAGCGGAGGCATTACATTCTCAGGAAGGAGACAATCATCCACACTAATAATAAGTCGATGCAATTCATGTAGACACAAGGAAAATTGCAGAATGACCGCCATCATAAGTGATCCATATATTTGCAACAGCTCCACCTCAACATCAAGTATAAAAAGTGAAGTACCAATCGAGTTGTTGATTGCATCGACCGATCCCCTTTTTCGAAACTCACCACAGTGCTAGTTTCTTGTGGCCACAAGACCTCTGGATGGCCCCACCTCTATGAGACAGATCCTGACTTTTCCAACACCTACCAGATGTTGGGCGCAAACACAACTATTACTAATTTCCATCTTCAGGATGAGTTGTTGTGCCATCTGGGCCATCTCTATGTTCCATCAAGCAAGCGAGCGAGCGAAGATGTTTTTGGAAGCTCACTACAGTCGGATGGCAGGACACTTTGGCATGGAAAATATAGTGGCAGTGTTGCAGTGACATTTCTACTGACCAAAACTTTGACAGGATGTCAACAAGTATATCTGGTCCTGCACCATCTACGCTTTTTCCAAACAGGTGAATAAGAAACAAGCCATGTACACTCTTCTACCTGCTCCCAACAAGCCCTAGAAATCCATCTCAATGAACTACATGTCGGGCCTTTCGTCCACTAGGCAGGGAAATGATTGTGTTTTTGTGGTTGTTGATTGCTTTTCCAAGATGGTGATTCTGGTCGCCTGCAAGAAGAGCATCACAATGGAGGCCACTGTCAAGATCTTCTTTGAATGAATGCGGGTACACTTTGGGATACCACAAACCAATATATCATAACAAGACATTTGGTTCCTCGACACATTCTGGTCAAGCCTATGGTCACTGCTAGACACCAAGCTTACCATGTCCACTACCTTCCACCCACAGACAGATGGAAAAACCAAGGTCGTCAACTAGATGATCATGCACATCCTGTGTGTTGATGATTAAAATTGTCAATGAAGTTTCACCCGCAAAGTGTTGCTAAAAGCCTGTTATTATAAAAATTAAATAATACTAGTAGGTGGGACCCTCTTAAACTATTGAAGATCATATTTGTTCATTTTGATGTTATGATGATGTGTGACACAAATCACATGGTTGATGAGATATTGTTGTTATTAGTCATGATTTGATCTTATGAAGTGTTGATTCCTTATGTTACTACAACCTATGCTATTCATTAAGATCATTGCTATCTGTTCTTATTGCACCTGCACAACAAACATGTTAGTGAACTTACACAAAGGGAAATTTTGAGAAAAGAAAAAATACTATAACAAATGCAAAAAAAAGGGATCCAATTATTCCATACTACATGCGAACAATTGGAAGGAAATGAGAAACAATTGCAAAAGGGAAGAATTTAAAGCTATCTTATAAACTATACTGCATGCATGAAAGAATTAACAATTATTGTTAAATCCTAGCTAGCAAATAAATGGATATGCAATTTTGATTGAGTTATATGGTTAACACGCATATGGTATGAGATGTTGGTGGTGCATATGGCAAGGTAATAGTGCTATTGGTTATGCAAATTGTTGAATTATATGGAACTTGAATTATGTTATGGCATAATTCACACTATTGGATTTTAATGTGGTGATGGTCTCGATACATGGGTTGATTGATGGTGTTAATGAAAAACTCGTTGGCATGTACTGATGAATTAATGTATTGTGAGTGGAGGCGACATGCATTTACTGCACGTCACCTTTACTCCTCTAGTTAGCCGCCACCCTAGTCGGGCTATTGTTTGATCTTGCTGCTGTGGTTATGCTTCGAATTCTAAGCAGAGAGGAACCACTTGGCCAACTCTCGTTTTAAGGAATTTGATTATAGGTATGTCTTTTTTGGCCATTCGTGACTCTGCTCTATTTATGAAATGATTACTGACTCAAGTGTATGTGTTGTGTTTTCCTAAGTGTCGCAATTGTGTGAAATTGTGTTCTTGGAATGAAGAGTGGATGGTTATTCCTGTAATAATTTTGAATTCGTGGAGTTATTGGTCATCCTAGGTAGTAGCTCTCTATTATCCTTTCTGGTTTAGTTGGAGGGTCTTTGTCTCATCTTGAGTGGATGGCTATCTTCACGCATTTGTCACTAAATCCAATATTTGGCTTTTATGGTTTAGTAGTTGGAGGTATCCTGCATCACTGTGTTTCGTACACTTGGGCATTAGTTGATTCCACCACTAAGGGTCATGAAGTGGTTGTTCTGTTCTTAACTTGGCCCTTTCTTCACCTAGGTATTGTGGTAGTTTGAATGAAGAACACGAGGGTTATACCCTGCCCGTGTTAAATAATATTTCCAGGATGAATGGGAGCCTCACCTTTTTGTTATGGCCCCCTGCCATGGATTGTTACTTGTCCACGAATGAATCATGGCTCTGTGTGTGTGCACACCTTTCGCTTGACGTTTTCACCATTACGATGAATTGGCTTTTTTCCCCTTGTGTTGGTTACAGAATAGACCCTTAACCCTCCAGTATGGAGTTTTATAGAGGAGACTGTCGGACCTATCAAGTTGCTATGGTTTATTGTGGATTGAATGTATGGTCGATTAATTTGAATACAGACTCGCCTAGTTGGTCATATGGCAGTCATGGTTGTTTGGCATTTAGTCACTACCTCTATGATAATAATGACAAATACTGCATTGTTATTGGCATCACTCAATTTACACAGTCACTAGTATTTTTTCACTAAGGATTGTTTGGATGTTTAGCTGGCATTGGTTACAAATGCTTGACGTTGCTCACGCATGTCACGTTGTGTGTATGCTATTTTGCACAATGAAATAATGGTCATGGTAACTGTGGTTTTCTTTTGGGGATGAATGATTATTGAACCAAATGACTATAGAAATTATATCCACTGTATCATTATGATTGTTCGATTGTATAAGCCTGAGTTTTCACAACATAGTTGATTGCAGTTGGACTAAATCACAGTAATCTTGTGTTAGATTGATTGAGTTATTGTTGTGACTGTGTGTTTGGAGATGTTTCATCATGGTGTTTTGGTGGTTGTGCACTGTGTATAGTATGGACAACTTGGGTTTCAAAAGGTTTTAAGCATGTTTATTTGTTGCAATCGACCATTTGTTAAGAAGGGAATGTTGTCGAAGACCTTGTCGTGTTGGATGGATGACCTAATTTTTAAGTCACATTGAATTGGTTTTTCCAGTGGCAAAATTTTGTTGCATGGGCGAATTACCCTGTGCATAGCTTGTATTGAAATGGTGGTTATTGGCTATATAAATGTCGATTCGGATTTTGAAATTTACTTCGGATTATTGGGTTACTGCCTATATATATGTTAACGAATATCATTGCATTTAAATGATAGCCCCGATTGTAGTGATAGTGACTTCATTTTTAATTTGAAAACATGACTTTTGAGTACAATTGTGGATTGAAGAAACGCATGGGCAGTGGTTGATTTTGATGCTTAACACAGTGGAATGGTTACTGTTATAAGATGCAAAGTATATAAATGAAAGAAACATAATCCCTTTACATAATGTATATTGTCTTACGATTGCAGTGGATTGGATATTTGATTATGGATAGTGAACTAGTTAAATACACAGTAATTATTATTTGGTCACTATGATTGTGGTTGGTGCATCTATTTTTTTTTGCAGAATGTTTATGGATCACTTAATTAATTTCATGAACAATAATCATTCTTATTCCCTTCCATTATTTCATTTTCCTCTAATTACAAACCTCGTCACCTCCCATATGCATTTTTTCGCTCCCTGTTCTGAGATTGATTACAATCAAGATAATTTTGGTGTTAAAGCAGTTAAAAGTGGCAGTGTCTTGCATGGATTACAACGATGTTTTATTGGTTTGATTTGTAGTTGATTGTTGTTGTCTTTGAGCAGTAACCATGTTCTTTTTCCCCTCATTGTATCATTTTTTTCTCAATACAAACCCCTCATATATCCCATAACCCTTTTCACCCCCTGCTCATTGATTAATAGTAAAACAATTTGTATGGATTGGATTACACAAGTCTGATACATTGCTGAGCCAAATCTATTTCATATTTTTAAGAGTTGTAATGTATGGTTATTTAAAAGACTATTTTCTAATCAATCACTCATGCAGGATGAGATTTTTCAGTTGAGGTAGCCATGGCCGAAGACACAGAGGTAGAGGTAACTGGAACCGAGGCCCATGAAGGCCCAGGTTCTCCATACATTTTGATGCTTATTCATAAGAGCTTGGCCAATTGTTTAATGCTGGATTCTTCAATTGGATTGGGCAGGGAATAGTCCAACCTAGGCCTGAAAGACCTCCTTTCTAAGCCCCACAAGCCCCCAGTATCCCTGTACCTCCTCATGTCTCATTACAACCCGAGGTCCCGGAAAATGATGGATGGTAGGAGATTGTCCACCCAATAGTCTCCCAACATCGTGGCTGGCCCAACTTGTCCTTGCCTGCTCCTCCTCCTATTAACCCCATTGTCCAAGCTTCCCCTGACCACTCGCCAGTGCAATCCTCCCATGCTAGCAAGAGATTGAAAACTGGGGCCCACCATGCCCTTGATAAAGGAAAATCCAATGATGCCCCTTCCTCACCCTCCAATGGCTTTGACAAATATGTGTCTTCCCTGATGCATTTGAGGGACGATTGTTCCCATGTGATCAGTGAGATTAGGCCTAAAGTCTCTCCACAGCTAAAGGAAAATTTAGGAAAATCAAGAGGTGACAACAATGATCAAGGAAGGGTTGCATCGCAGACTAGGAAATACAGCTTTTGAGTTTTTATTTTATCTATTGTTTTATGACAATTGACTTCAGGGATCTTTGGACAACATGTTTTATTTTGGATATATGAGTATTATTTTTGAAATAATTTCAAATTTCATGAGCTAAAGGGAGTCACAAGGGGTCCCACCTACTAGTTATTATTTATTTATGACCCTTATTATAAAAATTACTCTTCCCCCTAACTAAAGTTAGTTGAGTCTTTTAATTAACTTAACTAATGAGTTGGTTCAACTACTTCAACCAATTATAATTTGTTAAAAGAAAAAGGAAAGGGAGGAACAAGAGGAGGATAGAAGCTGAAGCATACTAAGGTTTTCTCTTTGAGTTTATGTTGAGATAGTTCAGTTTTCATTCATTCATTTATTCATCACAAGCCTAATTCTCTTTTATGATAGCAGGGTCTTAGTGTAGACAACAATATTCAAGGCTGAATCACATCATTTAGACACTTGTTTTTTTGAGGTGTTGATCTATCTTTGATAGTCTGTGTAGACTTGTTTGTTTGTGAATTAGTTTTCATCATTGAAAAAGGCTATTGTGTAGAGTCGAGTGGGAAACAATCTATGGTAAGATGATCCAACTTTTAGAGTTCAGTTTTGGTTTTCTGTCAGAGGTCCTTTTGTATGTTCCATCGGGGATGTCTAATTTTGACTTTGGTCCAAAATTTCTACATGACATTTTGTAAAGAAAATGACTCTTAGGTGAATTTGAATGAAATAAGGGATTGCTTTATGTATCATCTGTCTTGATTATCATCTTGGTGACTTTTCTTCTATATTCATATTTATTTCAGCAACTGATATGTTCAAAAAATTACGTAAAAAGTGAATTTCCAGCAAGCTTTTTGTTGATAAAAGACTAGTCTAAGCACTTGTAATTAATATTTGTGAGTTAGGATGTTATTTTTGTTGGCTATAAACATAGGGTGATATTCCTGTGTATTTTTCTTTAGCCAAGAAAAATCTGAAAATGCTTGAGTAAGATCATTTCATATCTTTTCCTCAACATTTATTTGGCGACCATACTAGGGAGATCCTTGATATCTCTCCGATTAATTTTTATATTCGATTTTTCATCGATACATATTTCTTTTTTGAAATTGATTCTTTGACTGCTTTACTATTAGTGACTGTTCCTGTTGCAAGGCATCCCAATCTTGAGCCCTGTCTCCAGGACCATACCAACATTGCTTTGAACTTATTTCATACTATTTTAGACATTGCCAGGACCCGTGTTGAGCTTAACCATTCTTGGGCAGCAATTGAACAAGATATTAGTGTTCAAGAACAATTGGAAGCTAGACGTAGATAGCCAAGAAATCAACAATAACCTTCCTTTTCCTCGTTTTGGCTTTTTCTTTCATGTCCTTAGATTCTCATGCTTCTAGAAGAAGAAGAGGCTTGTCATCTGAAATCAATCCTATTGCTGAAATAGGAAGGAAAAACGTTGTGTTATCTGCCCAACAAAGTGATCTAAGGAGAAATTTATCTGATTCATCTAGTTCGTCTTTCTTCCCCTCACCTATTATCCACACAATGGCATCTAGTGGAGGCTTTGGTGGCACTAGAAGTGCTTCATCTTCTCAATATTCATTGTCATCAATGATTGGTAGATTATATAGCCACAATATCCCTGTGCAATCTACCACAAACCCCACCAAAGTCATAAAAAAGTATGGAATTTTTTAGTTTGAAGAAGATGCCACAACCACACTGTGGCATGTGTCCTCTCCTCTTAACCTAGCACCTACTACTCATCCACTTCCAAAGTTTAAAGAGAACCTGCCTAAGTTTTCAGGGAATAACACTGTCTATACCAATGAACACCTAGTGGAATTTTCTAATGCTTGTCATAACATAGGGGCCAACGACAATGACACCTGCATGTGCTTGTTCATCAATTCCTTGGAAGGAAAGGCTGCGACCAACTTCTTTGACCTTCCTTCTAAGATCCTGTCTACTTGGGAGGAGTTAATCTATTGGTTCTGATCCACTTATGGGCAATCCAAAAGCCCTGCTGAGAAGTTAAGGGAATACAATAATGTCACTTATAAAGATGGTGAGACCATCAAGTCTTTTAACTTGCATTTCACCAAGTTGTACAATCAAATCCCCGAACTTATCTACCCTCAGAACCAAGTCGCTTTCATGCATTACTAGAATGCATTGCCTTCTCCCTACCGTCATAGGCTTGATGAAAAATCCATTCATAATCTCAGTTCTGCTCTGCATACTTTCTCAGAGTATGAAGAAAAACTTAAAAGAACTGGTCTTCCCTAGGGAGAATCAGTGAGACAAAAAGACATGTCCACTTTCTTATAGCTAGTACAATATATGAACAATCGTATGATAACATTCGAGTGGAAAGGTATTGATTCCCCTCTCACCCCTGGAGCTTCATCCTCTTCTACACCCCCTTTAAGAAATCTGGTTGAAAATAATTTTCAGCCTAAAGATATCCTACCTTTTGGTGTAACTTTTGAGAAGAGAACCACAAAGAAACCACATGTGAGGTAAAGAAGAGTGGTAGAGATAAAATATTTGGTAAGAGACTGGAAGATACTATCGTTGTCCTAGACTTTGTGGAGCTAGAGGATGTCATGGTTATTAATACTAGGAACAAAGCCTATGCTCCCAAGGTTAAATTTGACCCTCCTCACAGTTCTTCTAGCCCGAGCTCATCCTCAACCATTGTTGTGCCTCAGGTTCCCTAAGTTCCTGAGACTCAAGGAATCACTCCCCCTCTTCCCTCTTCCAAATACAATATCTTGAATCAGTTGGCCAACATCAAAGCAGATGCAACCCTCTTAGAAATGGTTGTTGTCCCTGAACAACAGATGCATATGAAACAATTCATGGAAGTAAAATCTTCCGTTGTAGCCAATATTTCCGAAGAGGTAGAGGATTCTTCTGTAAATAAAGTAGGTTTACATAGCTTTAGATACCCTGTAAAAAAACCTCATTTTTATATTTCTGTAAAGATCATGGATAAGATTTCCCATTGTTGCCTCATCGATGGTGGATCGGGCCCAAGTGTGATGTCAAATATTATTATGGAAGAGCTAGGCTTGTCTTGTACAAATGAAAACCCTAGAAGCATTCTCTCCTATAATAGTTTACAACAAACAACCATAGGCAAGATTAAGGATGTGACCTTGGTTTTATGCGCTCATCCTGAGATAAGGACAACCCACAACATTCAGGTGATTGATATGCCTATAATAAATTACTCAATTATCTTGGGGAGAGATGGGCAAGCCTTAACAGGTGGATGCCTCTCACTCGACGAGACACATTTATCCGTTCCTCGGAATGGTAAGAATATTATAGTCCTTAGAGAGGGAATAATTTCACCCTACATAGAGAGTGTTACGTAATCTAGCGTAAACTACATCGAAGAAGACCTAGGAGTATATTCCATCTTTGATGAAGAGGATACTATTATTTTGGAAAGAACTGATTTAGATGATGATTTATGGCATATGCACTTTGATGGTTCACACTCTAATGAAGGAAACGGGGCTGGTATTGTCTTGGTTTCCTCTGCTGGAAAAATCCATAATCTTTCATATAGGTTAGAGTTTGCTTGTACAAACAATGCCATTGAATTCAAAGCTTTATTATTAGTCATTGAGAATGCCATTAATCTTGGTTGTGGTCATCTTTCATTTTTTGGAAATTCTGAGCTTGTTGTGAACCTGATACGTAAGACATGCTCTCCTAGTGACAAGCTGATGGAACGATACTCCCAAACTATTTGGGCACTTGTCCCAAACCTTCTATCTTTCAACATCACTCATGTTAAGAAGGAGTTGAATTCAATGGTTGATCGGTTAGCTATCTTTACAACCTCTCCTAATCAACAACGCTTGCCTCACAGGCCTGATTGTGCTTTACAATCTTTACATTGTTCATACATTCCTGAAAATGAAGGATCTTGGAAGGCCATCCCTAACAATGAGAGCATTTGTGTTGTCATTCAAAATGAACCTCTTAAGCCCGAGGAGATTATATCCACGTAAAATAATGAGATTCCTGAGGGCTTGACTCCTCTTGAGAGTTCGTTTTCATCGAGTGTTGTAGGCAACAAAGAAAAATAGAAAGAAGAGGAGTTACAAAATAAGGTGGTTGAAACCATCCTCCTGAACATTAGGACACCTAAGTCATCAACGAATGTTCAAATGAATGTCCAATGTTTTGTTAAAGAAGAGATGGGTTCCACCGAGCTACTCAGTGAATCTCAAAAGGTTTTTTCTTGGTCCTATGAGGATATTCATGGTTTTGATCCTGGTTTTGTTTAACGGATTATGAAACTAGCTAAGCAAAAACAAAAACTTGTTATCTCTGCACTGGAAGCAACCTCTCGAAGCGAGTTGAGAGATTTATTGAGGGCTGGAACATTTTCTTCAGTCCACACTGAATGGATTTCAAATTGGGAATTGGCCTTGAGGATCACTAATAATATTAGAACCTGTATTAGTCTTCGAACATTCAGGCAAGCAATTATGAGAAATCCCTTCCCTCCTCTCAATATGGAAATGTTTTTGCAACAAGTTGTAGAGTTACAATTAAGGCCCTTACTTGACGCTCTGTTTGGTTACAAGAGAATCAAAGTAAAAGGGGAAAATGTTCACAAAACCACTGTTATTACTAATTGTGATGCTATGCTTTACGAATTCCTGCCTTCTGGATTACTTTATGCAAGTATCACCCTTAAAAGGCCTATGCACACAACTTTCAATGAATTGGTTAGTCTCCATGCTTATCTTGATGATTTAATCATGTGCGTCAAAGGGATGATAATTACAAAATATTTTCAAGTGTTGGGTCCTTTCCAAGTTACTTTTGTATTGGACACTAATGCATACATTCTAGGGGAATTACAGAGACAATTTTTCTCCTATAGCACTAACAGTCCTCGCTTGAAGTATTGCGAGGGGCCAGTGTGAAAAGTTCCAATGCTGATTGATTTTCTGTATACTAGTAGCCTAGCTATGCTTTCAATTTTTTGTGATTCTTTTCTATGCTTCCAGTAATTTGATTTCTACCTTCTGAGCTAAGTTTTCTTTATTTGCTTCATTCATTATGTCTTCATTGCTGTTGTTTTAGTTTCTGCAACTTTATTTTCATCATAATTTTGTTTCCTATTATCTTTGGTTAATTCAATCAAATAAGATGTTGGATCAATTCTACCACAATGACACTCCTGCAAAGCATTGTTAGCCAATAAAAATAAAGCTTACATAGCTGTTATGATGTCTCCTATGAAGGGCCCTTGAAATTGTTATATAATTCCACTGTTATCTTATAAAGAATCAACTATCACCTGCTTCTTCTTGCCATTTCTTCATCCACTAAGATCTTAAGAGAAAATCTATAAATTTCCCTCCTTGAAAGTTAAGAGCATATTCCAGTTGAATGATTATGCATACAGTGGTAAAAACCCCTCATACTTAACACTTTTCATGAATTATTCCCAAATTCTTGGTCATCTTTCCATTAAATCCACTCACTTCCCCCTGTTGCATAATTATTCTGATTAGGTCTTCTAAAATTATTGTTCTTGTTCTGCGAAACCATGAGTTATGAGTTCTAAATCTGTTGAAAACAAATTTTCCTGTGGGGTCACCAGTTTGTTGACGGTTAAATTGTCAACGAAGTTTCACCCGCAAAGTGTTTCTAAAAGCCTATTATTATAAAAATTAAATAATACTAGTAGGTGGGACCCCCTTAAACAATTGAAGATCAGATCTGTTCATTTTGATGTTATGATGATGTGCGACACGACTCACATGGTTGATGAGATCTTGTTGATATTGGTCATGATTTGAGCTTATAAAGTGTTGATTTCTTATGTTACTACAGCCTATGCTATTCATTAAGATCATTTCTATATGTTCTTATCACACCTACACAACAAACATGTTAGTGAAGTTACATAAAGGGCAGTTTTGAGAAAAGAAAAAATACTATAACAAATGAAAAGAAAAGGGATCCAATTCCACCATACTACATGTGAACAATTGGAAGGAAACGAGAAACAATTGCAAAAGGGAAGAATTTAAAGCTATCCTATAAACTATACTACATGCATGAAAGAATTAACAATTATTTTTAAATCCTAGCTAGCAAGAAAATGGATATGCAATTTTGATTGAGTTATATGGTTAACACGCATATGGTATGAAATGTTGGTGGCGCAGTTGGAAAAGTAATAGTGCTATTGGTTGTGTGAATTGTTGAATTATATGGAACTTGAATTATGTTATGGCATAAGTCACGCTATTGGCTTTTAATGTGGTGATGGTCTTGATACATGGGTTGATTGATGGTGTTCATGAAGAACTCGTTGGCATGTACTGATGAATTAATGCATTGTGGGTGGAGGCAACATGAATTTACTGCACATCACTTTACTCCTCTTGTTATCCACCACCCTAGTCGGGCTATTGTTTGATCTTGCTACTGTGGTTATGCTCCGAATTATAAGCAGAGAGGAATTGCTCGACTAGCTCTCATTTTAAGGAATTTGATTACAGGTATGTCTTTTTTGGCCATTCATGACTCTGCTTTCGTTATGAAATAATTACTGGCTTAGGTGTATTGGTTTTTGTTTTCCTAAGTGTTGCAACTGTGTGAAATTGTGTTCTTGGAATGAAGAGTGGATGGTTCTTCCTGTAATAATTTTGAATTCGTGGAGTTATTGGTCATCCTGGGCAGTAGCTCTATGTTATCCTTGTTGGTTTAGTTGGAGGGTATTTGTCTAGTCTTGAGTAGATGGATATCTTCATGCATTTGTCACTAAATCCAGTCTTTGGCTTTTATGGTTTAGTAGTTGGAGGTCTACTGCGTCACTATGTTTCGTTCACTTGGGCATTGGTTGATTCCACCACTAAGGGTCATGAAGTGGGTGTTATGTTCTTAACTCGACCCTGTCTTCACCTCAATACTGTGGTAGTTTGAACAAAGAACATGAGGGTTATACCCTGTGTGCGTTAAATAATATTGCTAGGCCGAATGGGAGCCTCACATTTTTGTTATGGCCCCCTTCCATGGATTGTTACCTGTCCATGAATGAATCATGGCTCTCTCTGTGTGCACACCTTTCGCCTCGAATTTTCACCATTACGAGGAATTGGCTATGTTTCCCTTATGTTGGTTACAGAACAAACCCTTAAACCTCCAATCTGGAGTTTTATTGAGGAGACTGTCGGGCCTGTCAAGTTGCTATGGGTTATTGTGGATTGATTGTATGGTCGATTACTTTGAATACATAATCTCCTAGTTGGTCGTATGGAAGTCATGTTGGTTTGGCATTTAGTCACTGCCTCTATGATAATAATGACAAATCCTGCATTGTTATTGGCATCACTCAATTTACATAGTCACGGGTATTTTTGCACTAAGGATTGTTTGGATGTTTAGTTGGCATTGGTTACAAATGCTTAACATTTATCACACATGTCGCATTGTGTGTGTGTTGTTTTTCACAATGAAATAATGGTCGTGGTAACTGTGGTTTTCTTTTGGGGCCGAATGATTATTGATCCAGATGACTGTAGAAACTATATCCATTGTATCCTTATGATTTCTTGATTGTATAAGCCTGAGTTTGCACAACATAGTTGATCACAGTTGGACTAAATCAAATTAATCATGTGTTAGATTGATTGAGTTATTGTTGTGGCCGTGTGCTTGGAGATGTTGCATCGTGGTGTTTTGGTGGTTGCACATTGTGTATAGTATGGACAGTTTGGGTTTCACGGGGTTTTAAGCATGTTTATTTGTTGTGATCGACCATTTGTTAAGAAGGGAATGTTGTCGAAGCCCTCGCCATGTTGGATGGATGGTCCAATTTTTAATTCACATTGAATTGGTTTTTTCAGTGGCAAAAATTTCGTTGCATGGGTGAATTACCCTGTGCATATCTTGTATCGAAATGGTGGTTGTTTGCTGTATAAATGTCAATTTGGATTTTGGAATTTAATTTGGTTTATTGGGTTACTGCATATATATATGTTAACGAATATCATTGCATTTAAATGATAGGCTCGATTGCAGTGATAGTGATTTCATTTTTAATTTGAAAACATGACTTTTGAGTATAGTTGTGGATTGAAGAAACGCATGGGCAGTGGTTGATTTTGATGGTTAACACAGTGGAATGGTTATTGTTATAAGATGCAAAGTGTATAAATGAAAGAAACATAATCCCTTTACATAATGCATACTGTCCTACAATGGAACTGTATTGGATATTTGATTATGGACAGTGAACTAGTTAAATACACAGTAATTATTATTTGGTCACAATGATTGTGGTTGGTGCATATATTTTTTTTTGTAGAATGTTTATGGATCACTTAATTAATTTCATGAACAATAATCGTTCTTCTTCCCTTCCATTATTTCATTTTCTGCTAATTACAAACCCCATCACCTCCCATATTCTTTTTTCAGTCCCTGTTCTAAGATTGATTACAATCAAGAGAATTTCGGTGTTAAAGCAGTTGAAAGTGGCAGTGTCTTGCATGGATTACAATGATGTTTTATTGGTTTTCTTTGTAGTTGATTGCTTTTGTCTTTGATAAGTAACCATGTTCTTTTACCCTTCATTGTATCATGTTTTTCTCAATACAATCCCCTCGTATATCCCATAACCCTTTTCACCCCCTGCTCATTGATTAACAGTAAAACAATTTGTATGGATTGGATTACACGAGTCTGATACATTACTGAGCCAAATCTATTTCATATTTTTAAGAGTTGTCATGTATGGTTATTTAAAAGACTATTTTATAATCAATCACGCATGCAAGATGAGTTTTTTCAGTCGAGGTAGCCATGGCCGAGGAAACAGAGGTAGAGGTAACTGGAACCGAGGCCTAAGACGACCTAGGTTCTCCATACATTTTGACGTTGATTCACAAGAGCTTGGACAATTGTTTCATGCCGGATTCTTCAATTGGATTGGGAATGGAATAGTCCAACCTAGGCCTAAAAGGCCTCCTTTCCAAGCCACACAAGCCCCCCGTATCCCCGTACCTCCTCGTGTCTCAATACAACCCGAGGTCCTGTAAAATGATGGATGGTAGGAGATTGTCCACCCGAAAGTCTCCCAACATCATGGCTAGCCCAAATTGTCCTGGCATGCTCCTTCGCCTATTAAACCCATTGTCCAAGCTGACCCTGACCACTTGCCAGTGTAATCCTTCCATGCTAGAAAGAGATTGAAAATTGAGGCCTACCATGCCCTTGATAAAGGAAAAGCCGCTGCTGCCCCTTCCTCACCCTCCAATGGCTCTGACAAATCTGTGTCTTCCCGGATTCATTTGAGGGATGATTGTTCCCATGTGATCAATGAGATTAGGCCTAAAGGCTCTCCACAACCAAAGGAGAATTTAGGAAAATCAAGAAGCGACAACAACAATCAAGGAGGTGTATTTTTCTTAACTAATGGTTATGTTATGATTGTTATGAACTAAAGGGAGTCACAAGGGCTCCCACCTACTAGTTATTATTTATTTATGACCCTTATTATAAATATTACTCTTCCCCCTAACTAAAGTTACTTGAGTCTTTTAATTAACTTAACTAATGAGTTGGTTCAACTACTTCAACCAATTCTAATTTGTTAAAAGCAAAAGGAAATGGAGCAACAAGAGGAGGATAGAAGCTGAAGCATACTAAGGTTTTCTCTTTGAGTTTATGTTGAGATAGTTTAGTTTTCATTCATTCGTTTATTCATCACAAGCCTACTTCTCTTTTATGATAGCAGGGTCTTATTGTATACAACAATATTAAGGGTTGAATCACATCATTCAGACACTTATTTTTTAGAGGTGTTGATCTATGTTTGATAGTATGTGTAGACTGGTCTGATTGTGAATTAGTTTTCATGATGGACAAAGGATATTGTGCATAGTCGAGTGCGCAGCAATCTACAACAAGATTATCCAACTTTTAGAGTTCAATTTTGGTTTTCTGTCAGAGGTCCTTTTCTATGTTCCATCGGGGATGTCTAAGTTTGACTTTGGTCCAAAATTTCTGCATGAGATTTTGTAAAGAAAATGACTCTTTGGTGAATTTGAATGAAATAAGGGATTTCTTTATGTCTCATCTATGTTGATTATCATCTTGGTGACTTTTCTTCTATATTTACATTTATTTCAACAACTGATATGTTCAGAAAATTACATAAAAAGTGAATTTCCAACAAGATTTTTGTTGATAAAAGACTAGCCTAAGCACTTGTAATTAATACTTATGAGTTAGGATGTTATTTTTGTTGGCTATAACATAGGGTGATATTCCTATCTATTTGTCTTTAGCCAAGCAGAATCTGAAAATGCTTGAGTAAGATCATTTCATATCTTTTCGTCAACACTGTGCATGTACAATTCCAAGCACCCCCCTCCCCCCCCACTTGGGATGAGAGTATTCCCTATGTGCACCACAGCTACAAAAGAGCCATATATATCTCAACTGGCCACAACCCCTTTCAGGTAGGGTTAGGATTTCAACCATTGGGTCACATGGATGTTGCACTACCTGTGGCCACCCAGGAAGATTCCTCGCATACTCCAACTGGAACTGACAAAGCCACTCGGTTTAGTGAGAGGATCTAGCACATCTGCCAATAGGTTCAAGATATTTTACAAAATTCCAATGCCAAGTACAAAAAGTGCCACGATCAACACCGGGTGCCACACCGGTTTCAGGTGGGAGACAAAGTTTGGTTGCACTTGTAGAAATAACGCCTTATAGGACCTCATCAGAAGCTTTGTCCACTCCATTATGGACCTTACACCATTTCCAAGGATGTGGGTAACAATTCTTTCAATCTCAACCTTCCCCCATGCTTCCTTGTCTTGCACCCAGTGTTCAATGTGGACCTCCTTCAGCCTTATTTTCCGCCATTATTGGACACCTCAGAGATAACAAAACAATTGACACCAACTACACTCAACCCCGACTGCATGGAATAGGAATCCACTGATCAGATCGTGGATATATAGGTTAAGGTCACTCACCAATAGAGGATCCAACTTTATCGGGTTGTCAAAGCAGGGCAACTCCTGTAGCAAGGCAAGTGGCTCACCCAGGGCCAAATTCAACAGAAATTTCCTCATTTGATGGGGAAACTCAACACAATGGATACCATTGCTTCCTAAAGGGGGAATATTTATCCAGGAGGATTTCAGTGGCCACCCACCTTTTCCAACTGGATCAAAACAATTTTTTGGCAACTTACTATTTTTAGCAGTTTTTTCAGGTCCTAAACTTCTGGGGCCATTTTAAGGGCCCAAATGAAGTTTTTTCACGATATGAAACCTCAATGATAGCCTAAATCTATGATTGATCCCCCTAAATGAAGATCCTCATCAATACCTTTCCAACGAGCTATCGTGCGCCCTAAACGGAAATCGTATGCAAACGTTATGACCCCGAGAAGTTGATGTACTAGCTTTCCCTAATGGGGCCCACATGACTTTTGGCACTTCATCTCCTAGGGTTAGGTTTTTGAATGTCTAGGGTTTTGGAGTTCATGTTTATTGTAAAAAGGCCTTGAAAGCCTCATTGTACTCATCTTCTTGTGAATGAGCGTAGTCATCACATCTCTTCTTAGAGATAAGAAACCACCATTCTAGCAAGCTTGTTTTCAGTATGCATTTTATAGTTTTTAGCATATCTCTTATTTAATAGAAGTCAAGTTTTACTGGATCTCTGTTATTGTTAATTGTGTCTTTTGTTAATATTATAAATATGGTTTCATTTCGTTCTGCTCATAAATACAGATCATTTTTATATGGAATAAAGTGTTGATCATTTTTTATACTTTGTTTGTGATACAATTTTAGGGGCTAAGGATCATAGTAAGTTGTATTTGAGTTGTTTCTTAAGGAAAAAAGATGATTATTTTGGCAGGTTTCTCTCTCAACCTATTCACCAAATTGCAACCAACCTAGGTCCATTATAAGCAAAGTAGCCATAACATTTCATAATGGGGGTAATAATGTAAATTATGACAAGCATCACAAAAGTTATACCCATTTCGAGTTGGGAACTCAAAACCCTCAAGGAAAATTCTTGCAATGCAATTATAGCAAGTGATTTTAGATATATTTTTGGGCAAATGGTATCAATGGATTCTCCCAATATATCTAACATTGAGATAAACAATGGTATTCATACTAATATATTATAGCTCCTACTTTCGATCAACGTGGTTTGATTCTAGAGAGTTTCTTCATTCCAAATTTCAACACTACTTAGACCCCTATCTCCAGTGCAGTGATGAACTCATTCATCCCATAGATTACACCAAAATATAGTCACCTTGTAGCCTAAGGGTACTCACACCAAACTTATATATTTCTCCCACCAACTTCACATTGAGACAAATCACCATATTTGCTAGATCTACTTCTTAGAGCCAAATACTAAGGACCACTTTATATTTCAATGTTATCCTTATTATGTGATTAGAGGATGTTTTTTTGTGTCTTTAGAGAGTCACTTGGTTCTCTAGACATTTATGTCTTATGAAGACCATGGATGCTTTTCCTCTTCCTTTAGGGGATGCTTAACCTTCATTGACAACAGTTTTCCAGAGGACAGTTTCCCAAACCAACATGCACCGAGTTGATCACCTCTTACTTATAGCCCTCTTACACTATTGGAATGAAGAGACCCCATAATCCAGATGGATATCGGTGGCCACCCACCTTTTCCAACTGGCTCAAAACAGTTTTCTGACAATTTTGGCAATTTACTATTTTTAGCAGTTTTAACTTTTGGGGCCATTTTGAGGGCCTAAATGAAGGTTTTTCGGGATCGAGCTCCTCAATGATAGCCAAAGGCATGATTAAGCCCCCAAAATGAGTCTCCTCAAAGATACCTTTCCGACAGGATATCACACGCCTAAAACGGAGATTGTATGCAAAAGTTACGACCCCGAGAAGTTGATGTACTAACTTACCCAAACGGGGCCCACATGACTTTTGGCACTTCATCTCCTAGGGTTAGGTTTTTGGATGTCTAGGGTTTTTGGCATTCTTGTTTATTGTAAAAAGGCCTTCAGAGCCTCATTGTAATCTTCTTCTGGTGAATGCACACAACCTTCACATCTCTTCTCAGAGATAAGCTGCCATCATTCCAACAAGCTTGTTTCCACTGCATTTTATAGTTTCAACTTATTTCATTATTGAATAGAAAACCAGTTTTACAATATCTCTGTTATTTTGTGTTAAGAACTGATTAATAATCTGTATTCATTTCGTTCTGCTCATAAAATCCAAATTAGTGGTATCAGAGTGGTCTGCTCCTTGTCGTCTTAATGCATGTCCCCAACGAGGTCGGAGTACAAAGAGTTGGGTCTCAAGCTTGTTTCTCTTGAGGATAGAAGCTCTCGCATGCCCAAGTCACCTCTCATGGTAGGAGAAAAGAAAGATGATGGGACAGGAGATCCTTTCAAACTATTGATTGAGGAAGCCCTCACGCAACAGAGGAACAAGATGATAGATATTTTTGTGCAAATCCTTCAGTGGCTACCAACAGGGGACACATCTTCTTAGAATGGAGGCACTACCCCCTTCAAGGTACAAATAAACTTCGATATTCCTATATTTGAAGGTTAGATAGACGCAGATGCTATAGACAAGTGGTTGAATCTACTAGAAGGGTATTTTTTTGTCCATAACTTTTCAAATAGAGAAAATATTACTTTTGCACTCCTCAACGTCATTTCCCATGTCAAAGATTGGTGGGAAACTTTCTGTGAGCAAAAGGAAACAGAGGAAACCTCATTATTTTCAGTCACAAAAACCTGGGAATCCTTCAGGGATGCTATTAAGGAACAATACTACCCTGTCGGAAGTTATGATGACCTGTATACCAAATGGACCACACTGCGGCAAGAAAGAGACCAAGCAGTGCCCGATTTCACAAATATCTTCCATACCTTGTGCACCAAGATGGGTATCAAAGATTCAGAGCGACATCTGGTGCTCAAGTATCACGATGCTCTGCATAGACACATCCATACCGAAATGGAATTTTTGGATATCTCATCCTTGGGTGCGACCTACTGATATGCTGTCAAAATCGAGCATAAGCTCAAACAAAAGACGCAACAATTTGGGCCTGGGAATCCCTCACAACAAAAGCTGGGAAAGGGCGGCCCCAACCCATAGAACAAAGGACATAGAAAAGATGGCAAGTATTAGGACAACCAGTCCAAGCCGCAAGCAAAGACGGACATCAGAAAGACAAAGAAAGATACCGAGAAGTGGTGCGACTTCTATAAGAGCCATTGGCATAACAATGCTGACTGTCGCTCAAAGTAGTCGTTGGTGGCTGAAGTGAAAGCCTCCGTATCAGATGCGGATTCTGACTCTGAGCTAGAACTTGAAAGGGGAAGACAAATCATTGATGTGGAACCCAGTGCCACCATTACTACCACCAAGCTCCAGCCTGGTGAACTAGACGAGAGAGAAGAAGGAGCACGCCTCTTTCATTCACAGATGTGGGTAAAAGGCACCCCACTACACTTCATCGTTTATAGCGGTAGCCAGAAGAACCTCATCTCAACAAAGGTCTTCAAGTGGCTTGCCCTGCCAACAATGCCGCACCCACAACCCTACACCATTGGATGGCTTTGCCAAGGAAGCGATCTCTGCATCAATCAATAGTGTCGACTGTCGTACGACATCAAGCCCTTCAAAGATGAGGTATTATGTGATGTTTCTCCTCTCGAAGTTTGTGATGTTCTTTTGGGCCAACTTTATTTATGGAAACATCATGCTGTATATGAGTCTAAGCCTCATAGTGTTATTATTACTTTGAACAGGAAATTGTACAATATACCTGAGGCAGTCCCACCTACTGCTATTTCCTTGATCTCTGCTAAGAAATGCAGGAAGGTCATCTCTCAGATGGGGAGTTTTGTCTTCTTCATGATTTGCTCTCAGAATAAGAGAAATATCATAGCCACATCCAAGGTCTCTGCAGCTTACCTCTCCACAAAGCAGAAACAAGTAGATAAGGTCGTGGAAGAATACTCAGATATCTTGTCCTCTCCTACATGGGTACCTCTGCACTTCCAGGTCAAGAACCCCATCGATCTAACCCCCAACGCACCGCTTCCCAATGGGCCAGTCTATCCCTGCTCTTTGTTAGAGAATGAGGAGATCAAGAGACAAATCCAAGAATGGCTCCACAAGGGGCATGTCCATCCTAGCTCATCACCTTACGGGAGCCCAATCGTGTTGGTACAGAAGAAAGATGGAACCTGATGACTCTGTATTGATTACCGGGCTATGAATAAAATCACAGTCAGAAACCGATACCCAATTCCCCAAATCGATGACCTCTTTGATAAACTCACGAGGGCCAAATACTTCAGTAAGATTGATCTAAAGTCTGGCTACCACTAGGTCCTGATAGAACAGACAGATGTATGGAAGTCCACCTTCAAGTCAAAGGAAGGCCTTTTTGAATGGTTGGTCATGCCCTTTGGTTTGACAAATGCTCTAGCCACTTTCATGAGGATGATGGATGAGATCTCGAGACCATTCACCAATAATTTTGTAGTGGTGTATCTGGATGACATTCTAATTTGTAGCAAGACTTGGGCCGAACACTTGTAGCATATTCAACAGGTTCTTCACACCTTGCGACAGCACAGGCTATAAGCCAACTTGGAAAAATGCTCCTTCGGCATGGATAGGGTCCATTACCTAGGATACATCATTGATCAACATGGCATACACATGGATCCAGCCAAGATCCAAGTCATCCGTGACTGACCAGCCTCAACAACACTCACTGAGCTTCAGAGCTTCTTGGGCCTTGCCAATTTCTACTGCAAGTTTCTGTTGGGATTTTCCCATATTGCATGGGCCCTTAGCTAAATAAATAGGGGTGGTGGTAAGGAAAAATTTGTGTGGGGTCGGTCCCAACAACAAGCGTTCGATGATTTGAAGCAACGCTTGTGCTCAACCCCAATACTTTCACTACCAGACCTGCATCGTCCCTTTGAAATTGAGACAGATGCTTCAGACTATGTTGTGGGTGTTGTTCTCACTCAGCACGACCACCCTGTGGCCTATCATAGTGAGACACTGTCATATATTTCCCGTAAGTACCCTACTTACAACAAGGAAATGTAATCCATTGTACAAGCCTGCCACCAGGTGAGACATTACATTCTTGGGAAGGAGACAATCATCCACACTGATCATAAGCCACTGCAGTTCATGCAGACACAGGGAAAATTGCAGAATGACTACCATCAAAAGTGGTCCACATACTTACAACAATTCCACCTCAACATCAAGTATAAAACAGGAAGCACAAATTGCGTTGTTGATTGCCTCAGCAGTCTGCCAGTCGCAACACTCACAATTGTGCTAGAATCTTGCGGCCATGAGACATCTGGATGGCCCCAACTCTACGAGACAGACCCTGACTTCGCCACCACCTACCAAATGTTGGGTGCAAACGCAGTTGTCGATAATTTCCATATTTAGGATGGGTTGTTGTGTCGTCTATTCCATATCTGTGTTCCATCAAGTGAGCGAGTGAAGCTGATCTAGGAAGCCCACTATAATTGGGTGGCAGGACACTTCGACATCGAAAAGACAATGGTGATGCTGCAAAAACATTTCTACTGGCCGAAACTTCGACAAGAGGTCAACAAGTATATCAGGTCCTATACTACTTGCGCTATTGCCAAACCGACCACTAAGAAATAGGGCCTATACACCCCTCTTCCTACTCTTGGCAGGCCATGGGAATCCATCTCAATGGACTACATGTTGGGCCTCCCATCCACCAAGTGGGGAAATGACTGTGTTTTTGTGGTTGTTGATTTCTTTTCTAAGATGGCGATTCTAGTTGCCTGCAAGAAGAGAATCACATCAAAGGCCACTGCCAAGCTCTTCTTTGAACGAGTCTGGGTACATTTTGGAATCCCACAAACCATTGTCTCAAATCGGGATAGTCAATTTCTCAGGATATTTTGGTCGAGCCTCTGGTCACTGTTGGACACCAAGCTCACCAAATCCACGACCTTCCACCCCCAGACAGATGGCCAAACTGAGGTTGTAAATCGAATGATTGTGCATATCCTTCGCATGTATAATTCAAAGCAGCCTCACACATGGGATGAGAGCCTTCCCTATGTTCATAATAGCTACAACCGAGCCCTGCATAGCTCAACCGACCATAGCCCCTTTTAGGTGGGGTTGGAATTGCAACCATTGGGTCCCATAGATGTTGCACTTCCCCTTGCGGTCACCTCAACGGACTCATCTCCTGCTCCAATTGAAGCTGACAAAGCCACTCGGTTGATTGAGAGGATCTAGCACATTTGCCAATAGGTTCAAGATATCCTACAAAAGTCCAATGACAAGTACAAACAACGCCATGATTAACATCGGGTGCCACATAAGTTTCAGGTGGGCGACAAAGTTTGGATGCACTTGTAGAAAGAACACCTTACAGGATCCCATCGGAAGATTCTCCCACTCTGTTATGGGACATACACTATCACCAAGGCCATGGGGGACAATTCTTTTGAGCTCAATATTCCTCCCTTCCTTGGCCTACACCCTGTGTTCAACGTGGATCTCCTTCGCCCTTATTTCCCACCATTATTGGACACCTCAGAAGTAGCAGAACAACTGACACCAACATAGCTCAAAATTGACTATATACAACAGGAATCCAATGATTATATTGTGGACACACAGATTAAGGGCACTTGACAACAAAGGATCCAGCTTTATCGAGTCATCAAAGCAGGGCAGCTCCTGCACCAAGGCAAGTGGCTCACCCGGGGCCAAATTCAACAGAAATTTCCTCATTTGATGGGGGAGCTCAACGCAATGGAGACCATTTCTTCCTAAGGATGGAGAATTGATCTAGATGGATATCGATGGCCACCCACCTTTTCCAACTGGCTCAAAATAGTTTTCTGACAATTTTGGCAATTTACTATTTTTTGCAGTTTTAACTTTTGGGGCCATTTTGAGGGCCTAAATGAAGGTTTTTCGGGATCAAGATCCTCGATGATAACCAAAGGCATGATTGAGCCCCCAAAATGAGTCTCTTCGATGATACCTTTCCAATGGGCTATCACATGCCTAAAACGAAGATCGTATGCAAAAGTTACGACCTCGAGAAGTTGATGTACTAACTTACCCAAACGGGGCCCACATGAATTTTGGTGCTTCATCTCCTAGGGTTAGGTTTTTGGATGTCTAGGGTTTTTGGCATTCTTGTTTATTGTAAAAATGTCTTCAGAGCCTCATTGTAATCTTCTTCTGGTGAATGCGTGCAACCGTCACATCTCTTCTCAGAGATAAGCTGCCACCATTCCAACAAGCTTGTTTCCACTGCATTTTATAGTTTCAGCTTATTTTATTATTGAATAGAAAACCAGTTTTACTGTATCTCTGTTATTTTGTGTTAAGCACCTGTTAATAATCTATATTCATTTTGTTCTACTCATAAAATCCGGATCACCCCATGGGCAAATTTGAAGCTCACATGTTAGGCATTTGAGGCATCATAGACCTAATCGCTCTCATGGCTTCATGCCTATCATGCATTTTTTTTTCATCCTTAAATGTTAGAAGTGAATCTTCAAAGAAACATGTCTTAGATAGGGACCCTCCTTATTTTCAAGCTTCTTCATTGTTCCCCATCTTATTGGGTTTGTGATTCATAGTTATTAGTTTCTTGTTTTAAGAGAGGAATCTACATTAACTTTTCTTTAAAACTCAACATTTCAATCCTAGAGTCCAGATCAACCTTAGGAGTGTTTAAAATCAACTAATGTTTTATCAATACATTTAAATTAATAATAATTCAATTTGATAGATGGATCAAACTTCTCGACCTTCTAATTTTCAATTTCTTGGATTATTATTTTAATCTCTCAAGGACATGCCCCAAGCTTCACTTAGCATTAACCCAACATTTATGTTTATATTTCTAGTTAAGCTCAATTTCTAGGGCCTTCCATATATTCCTTTTCCCGTGATGGTCTATTTTAGCGATGATTTTTGCATCTTCCACACATATGTAGTGATCAATATCTTGCAAATGTTCAACCAATGACAACCATTTTATTTAGTTATGCCTTTATGTCAACATAGTGCTCACTTAGCCTTACTTGAAATGATCTTCCATTTTCACCAATATATTGCTTACCACAAGAGCAAGGGATCAAATATGCACTTTTTTTCTTTCTTGTGTTTGTGGTATCCTTTGCAAGATCCAATAACTTTTTAATTGTGTTGTGGGGGAGAAAGAGACAATACTATTTCCTTTCTTAATATTTTTTGCAGTTTTGTTGGTTTTACCTTTAATGTAAAGGAGGATTCTCCTTATTGTTCTTTTTATGAGGTCCTCTCCTCGCCCTTAAGACAACCCTATCAAATTGTTTTTTTATTATACCCCTTTATTATAAATACATTCTCTAGGTGCTTCAATTTTGGCTCAATGTGATTATTTTCAGATATTCTGATAGCTTGAGTGATTAGAGAGTTTTTGACACTACATTTTTGAGCAAGGCTGTGATGGGAGTTCACATGTAGGTAGCTGTTTGTATGAGTTATTTTCTGATAGACTTGATGCAATACTGATCCATTATTCTTTTTGGATATGAGGACATATAAGAAAGGTATGCTCTTATTTTCTTCTAATTTCATAGTAAACTTTATGCTCACAGATTAGTTATTTATATGTTCAAAAAACCGAGCTAGACTCTCTCTTCCACGTGGCCAAATTACATATGTATCATTGATGTATCTTTTCTACATTGTGGGCTTAAGTGGATAGGAGTCAATTGCTTGTTTTTCAAACTTTTCCATGTATAAATTGGCAACCACCAAAGACAAAGGAGACCCCATTAGATTTCAAGAATACTTTCACCAATTTTGTTGTGTCTTCATTAGTGATTTCACTAATGACTTTACTTACATCCTCCATGTGAAACTTTGTAAATAGTGAAACTACACCAAAACTCATCAATGTATCATATTTTTACAATCTCGTATCCTTAATTTTTTTGATCATTTTTGTGGAATCTTTGACAATGAACTATGTGTGCCCAACCATAATTTTAAGTTCTTAGCAAGGAACTTCTCAAACTTATATGCGGGTGAACCAATAATATTAATTATTGGTCTCAATGGGACATTCTCCTTGTGCACCTTTGGTAATCCATGGATTCTTGGGATGCAAGGATTCTTTGGAAGAAGTTTCTCCTTTGTTTCCACATCAAATGATGGTTTCTTTATTACGAAAGAGACTTCTTTCATAATCTTATTGCTCATGTCACCATTTAACTTCTTATAGATATTGTTGGACAAATGTTCAATCATTTTACGATCATAATCCTCTGTGTCCATGATAACAGTAGCATTTTCCTTATCTACCTTTAGAATCATAATGTTGGAATTATTCCTCGAGTTCTTTCAAGCAACTAATTATTCCATGTTCAAGTTTCTTTTAGGTGGTTTTGTTCTTCTAATCACAATTGCATAGTCCTATCTTAATTCCTTAGCCTTGTCCACAGAAATTTTGTTGATAGCATACTCAATATCATAGATCAATTCTTTCGCTAGAATCCTCCTTGGAGCGACGACAAAGTTTATACCATACTCTAGAACACAATGTGAGGTATCATCCATCTCCATGTTGGATAGATTAATCACAATAAATTTTGAATTGAAACCAACATCAACCCGAGCACGTGCATTTTGTAAAAGTTTCTCAAATTTCTTATCTTATTTATCTATAATTTTCCTCATCATTCTTTCCATTTGTTTTGTTATAGAAAACTCCACATTCACCCAAACATCATGTTGGAACACACTTCCATTTTAAACCAAAAATGTTAAAATCAAAATCCTCATCAATCAATTAAATGAAATTATGAGCTCAAACAAAAATTCCAAATGTTGTTAATTGCATGCAATCAAAATCCTCATCAATCAAATTAAATGAAATTATGAGCTCAAACAAAAAAAATCCCTAATAAAGGCTAGACGAAATATTGTTAATTGCAAGCAAGTCCCTAACGTGTAGCAACGATCTTGTGGAGTGGCCACATTAGATGAAGAGATCTGTCATTAAATCTTGAATTATCATTTTTGTTCCATAACTTTGAAGGTTTGATCTATATGTTTTTTTTTGTTTTTTAAGGGCCACTAAGTGCTAAGTTGTATGCTTAGATAGACTTGGGCTTAGTTTTACATTTGTATTAAAAAAAAATTACTTTTTGATTGAATATTGGTATTTTGAAATTTGATTTGTTTATTATTTTTTATATAAATATGTTTAATACGTATTTTAAAATTAATAGGGAAAAGGATTTTTAGTTTAAAGATTCCAAAAGTGAATAGGTATTAATTTGTAATTTTTTGTAATCGCAGTGACGATTCAAAGGTCTCATTTTCTCGATATGAGCTGAAATTTTTCTTTTTCTAGCTCTACATGATTTGTAGTTTATTGAGGATCTTTTGTTTGATAATGGGGGTGGTGGGAGGATGAAATTCCATGGAACTAAAGATATAATGAAGCGAGCTAGTAACATTTTAAGACAAACAAATAAAGTATGTTTCTTTGGCACAAGAGTGAAAAGAGTATTTTTTTTTTTTTTTTTTAATATTTGATATGCATTGTTGTTACATTATGTGTGCATTATTTGAAAAAGTAAAACATTAAGATGGGCATGTTTATTAGAAAATGTGAATGAACCCAACTAATTTTGAACATTCTAAGACAAACCAGTTAAATATGTTTATTTGGCATAAGAGTGAAGATAGATTTCTCTGAAATATTTGATATGCATTGCTCTTCCATTATGTGCGCATTACTTGAAAAGTAAAACATTGAGATGAGCATATTCATTAATATATAACATGCCCTGTAGAAGCCAATAACTCTAGGTTTCTAGCCATGATTATGTGTTGTGGTAGTTTGAGGGAATTGATGAGTGGGGTTGAGGTAAATGACAATTTGAGCGATTTGATGAGTGGGGTAGAGGGAATTAAATTTTTAAAATTTGTTTTATAAAGAGATTAAATTATACGTTGTAGCTAGCTAAAAGAGCTTAATTTTTATTTTAAGCAATGATGACATTTTCCTTTGATTATGAGTATGTCTTGCACACATTATGGGGAGTGCGATTTTTTTTTAACAAAAATGATTAGATTTTATATTCTCAAAATGTTATAGTCGTTCTGTTAAGTGAAATAGTACATATATAGTTTTATTTTTTTTAAACTTGGAAACAACAATATCACCAGTAGCCCTCGGATGGGGTGTTATTGGAGAACATGTGTCAAGAGGATCGGGCAGGTGAAGACCACCATGGCGCCAACCACGTGACAGGTGTGTGCCTACCCCTCCTGCCACCGTCATGCATTTAAATCAACCTCGTGTTAACCAGGGCACCATTAATCTCAGCGCGCCCTGCTATGGCTATCCATCCCTTCGATGGATCAGAGCTATGGCACATAATTTACTTTGCGTGTGCGTGTATTCCTCCACCATCGATTTCAACATTATGAATTGCACCAGGTGTATTTGCAAATCCATTATTCCTCAGCGGAGTCCTCCAGCAGACTGCGTTCCCCCCAGCTGCTCCTTCGCTACCTCTCCTTCCCTCTTGTGTTTATTAGCCTAGTGTCTTAGACATGCCGAGACAAAGGGGGAAATTCAAACACGGTTCGACATGGCAGCCCAGTCGACCGCGCTTGGCAGTTTGTCCTCCGCTTGCACCCTCCCACAAATCTTCACCCTCATCACCCTCCTCGCCATCCTCTTCGATGCAGTTTGACCACAGCCTCAACAACCTCCTGCCCCTCTCCTCGCCTTTTGCATGTAGGCTGGAATGGTTTGATCTCTCCGAAAATTCTCTGGGGTTCAACCCAGGGCCACTCTCAGATTTGGCCTCCACTTCACAACCAATTCCAGTCGTTCCTCCCAATTTGCCTGCGAACGCGTCAGCCCATTCGCCCCCAGCCCAACCACACTGCGCCCAAACTCAGGGTGAAGGCTATGAAGCCAACCATGGACCACAACAAGGGCCTCACTCCTGTGTTGAATCTGCATCATGCTCTAAATTGCAAGAAGGCCTTGCAATTCTGCAAGGCCTGGTTTTTGAGTTACGACAAGACCTGGATGACCTACGTTTTTGGATGGAGATCCTGGATGGGAAGGCAACACAGTTCCTGCAAATGCTCTCAACATTGCAGGGAGTGTGCCACCCCATAGCTGGAGAAGAAAATGAAACTGAGGTTGAGCCACCGTTTCTGGCGCCAGCTCCACACGGGACTACAGAGGAAGAAGCGACACCAGTCGAGGAGGAAGCAGCACCAATCGGGGACCCAATGCCACCTCCCTGGACGCGTGGCCACACTACAAGCCTACCACCTGATTTGCACAGGTGTCTCTATGCTTGGTTAGCGGGTTGTTTAACTTCTATTTTGCCACCTAGTCCCTATAGTCATATTTTGTCTGTTTCAACTTATGTCAATGTTAGAAGAAAGGCTAATCCGGTCACCCACAGGGGACTGTAATTTTTGTTTTTAGACGTTGTTACTGTTATGACTGGTAATTTAAGACCAGGGTACTTGACCTGATTGACTGGTTGAACTGGTTTCCCCTCGGGGTAGTTCAGTGTTTACAGTCTGGAACAAGACGTTGATATTGTAATTTCTGCTTTTTGAAGGCTTTTTATACAATCTTACTTACAAAAAAAAAACAATATCACCAGTAGCTTCTAGAATCTATAACTCCTCTCCTAATTCCATAAATAGAGTTCTGGCCCCCTCTATAGGGTAATATTATAACATAAGACCCTACTAAAAACTGGACTTTGAAATGCTTAAGAAAATATAATTGTATGGTCCCTAAAAGCTTCAACTTTGTATTGACCTCTTTCTTTGCACCCAATTCCTCACTCTGAAGTATCAATCATTGTTGCACATAGTCTACTTCTTTGTTTCATGTTGATCCCATAGATGGGAGCATTCTAGACATGCTCTAAATGTTGGTTAACTCATGCATTGTGAACCTGAGCAGGGCACACTCTGCCTTAAGAATGTGATTTCTTGTTTCTAAGCAATAACCACCTCAAGGGTCAATGCAGTTTTGTTGCCCTCCCTGCTTCTTGCCTTGGTTTTTTTCTACTATCCCTTTCACAACTGTCTTCAATTCTGCTACATTAACTTCTTGATTCTTAACCAACATCTTTAACTATGTAATTTTGTAGAGTGGGCATTAACCAAGGTGCTTGTGCACCATCTCTGCATTCAAATTCAAGCATGGAGTATCTAGTATGAGCTCAATCCACTCAATTGAACCTTGAATCCCAACTATGTTCCATTTTATCTCTCCTCGCTCATGCTCAATTATGTCCCAATTCCACTCGTAGTCGCCCTAGAACATCCAACACAAGCCTACCCTTCGTAAGTGCTCTACAACTAGCTGCTCTATTCCTCCCTTCCAAGTCCAATCCTCGCCGCTAGCATCAAAGTCCACCTTGAGCACTAAGCTTTGTGAACTGCCCTAATGAGTTTCGTGAACAATGTCTTTATCACTACACCAAAACATGAATCCCATACAATTTTCACCTCACTGCAACTTATCTTTTGTTTCCCCATTATCCCACCTACAAAACCACCTCACTGCAACTTATCTCGTGTTTCCCCATTATCCCACCTGCACAAGAGTTAATTATGTTGAGGGGTGGATAGAGTTAATTATGAGTTTGCAACTTATCTCGTGTTTCCCCATTATCCCGCCTGCACAAGAGTTAATTATGTTGAGAGGTGGATAGAGTTAATTATGAGTTAATAATGTTGACGGATAGATAGATAGATCGATCTCCCTCATGGGAAAGTCCTTCGCGAGGGCCATGGTTTGATTTAATGCGGTATTAGCTTCGCACGTATGCCCATTGATCTCCACTACTTAAGTAACTATTGCAAGGTGTGGGTGGCTTGCCACCCCCAACACTATAGAGAACCATTGTACCAAAAACAATGCAGGGCACAACAATGAACATATAGATGTATAATGGTAATAATGAAAGAATCAATGAATGCTTATTGTTTCAGTACATGAGGAGAGGAGTCTGTCCGTAATTCAACAGCCTCTTCACAGATTTGGCAAGGGTTCGAATCTGTAGAATCAGACGGGTAAAGGTTCTTTTGGTAGAGAACCCAGAATTCCAACGGATGTAGAAGAATATGTGTGTTTGAGAGATCAATGTCTATAATCTCAGAGGGAAGTAGGATTCAATTTGATCAGTAATTCTGTTGATTGAGCGGAGCTATTCATGCTAGCAGAACTGTTCAATATTCGACTGCATCAGATACCGAAGCTTTGGCCGGAATTCGTTAATGGTCTCCAACTTTGGCTTCCAGGTTTTGCTTGCGTTCAATCTCAGCTGCGCAAGCGCCATTGACAGCTCTGGATCGTCTTCCAAATTCAGCTTCGGCAGCGCAAGCTGCTTCTCCTGTGTCCCTCTAATTTGTTTCGTCTCCAATAAGAATACATCCTTTTTCATTTCCGGAGGGAGGGGATGCGTGAAGTCACCAAAGACGGGGACTAATCTGGCTCTGGAGCTCCGTCTGTTTACTGCTTTCACGGCGGAATTGGCCTTGAATGCCAGGGAGGCCATGTCTGTCCCAGAGAGTACCGAGTGCAGCTTGGGCATGGGCAGAAGAAAATAGAGATACCCAAAATCCAGTTCTTCGTCTGCCGTCAGAGGATTAATCCGACGCCCGATCTGCAAGCCGTTGGCGTGGCATACGAAGTGCTGAGGATTGTCCAGCATCAGTTCTGCCGCGTTTATCCCCCTCTGAAGGTCCTGAACGCTGCCATTCCAATGTATGACTTTCACAGTGGTGGAAGGTACTGTGTTCGAAGCGCAAGAAATGTAACTGTCCATCCTGAATTTTACTTCTCTGTTTGTCTGCCTGTGGCGATCGGGAGGTAAAGGAAGTTTAAGTATATGGAGGGGTGTTTTACTTATCTGTGTGTCTGTCTATAGCGATCGGGAGGCGAAGTGTAAGTGTACGGAGAGATGAAGGGGGCTCAAGACATTTATAAAGGATGGATCGCATTCATAACATGTGAATGCGATTACTGGCAACAGCTCAAGTGTCGCGTTAAATCATCGTTTGGAAAGAAACAAAGAAACATCCTCCCTGTTCCTCTCCGTGCTGGATAATGGGAAAATCCAGTTGGGCCGGAGACGAATCCCGAGTCCCACACGCTGCAACTTGGGTAGGTTCCAAGATTATAGCGCGCTTTCCACTGGTGGTCTAGCTGTTAACAAACCTAACCTGTGGAAAAGCAACTTTCAGGTGACGCGCATCACCTTACGGTTTCAGGAACGCGGTTTCTTTGTCGTTTCCTTTGGTGATGACGTCAGGAACGCGGTTTCTTTGTCGTTTCCTTTGGTGATGACGTCAGGAACGCGTATATAGTGGGAATCGGGATAAATGTATACGCGGTTGGTTTGGGATTTGATATGGGCACCACTGACAGAGATGTATGGATGGATACCTTCTCATAGCAGCAGTCTTGCTTGAGCAGAATTAGCAAGTATTTTAAAAGGCATTTACCTGGGAAGTGTTTCGATTGTCTGCTCACATGGGTCGGGTTGAGAGGCTGGTGCATTTTGCAAAGAGTGTCGTGTCTTAGGAGTCCTTTAGGGAGATTTTCTGTTGTGCACAAAAAACCTTGTTTTGACAAGACTTAACTTTCATCTAGGCCATAAGTCTGTGTTCTTCCAACACAACAAAAAGTAATGATGACGGATCTAGGGGAGGGCGAAGCAAAATACCATGGGCCCACTCCCTCAAGGTATTGGCCTCAAGAAATCACCAACATTGGTCTTGAGTAGAGAAGGAAACCATAAGATAAAATAGAAGAGATGGAAGACGGGGAAAAACAAAAGAGGTAGGCATTGAGTGACAACCTTGTCTTGGAAGAGCTTGAGGGGTGGTGTCAAGATTTTGCCTTATCTCATACCCGTGATACTAACTTCTTCAGGGTCATAGAAACTTATTTGCTAGTTAAATCCTTGATAGCCCACGCTGTGACAAACTAGGAAGAACAACAACAAGACATTCTCGATAAAATAATGATGGAAATTTTTGGCAATATGTAAAGTGGTGTTAGAAATATGAATCTTTGTCTCCCAAGTCAATGAATTCATTGAGATTACTACCCACAAGAAAAGTTCACATGTTTTAGAAGGAACACCAAAAAAACCCCATCACTCTTGATTGAGACTCACAACTGTTGAGCTTGACACTAAAGGGGACAAAACAAAAAATGAGCCAAAGGGAGAGACTGTGGAGGACACGACTTCTCCATCCAATGCATAATGTCTAGTTTGTTTTTTTTTGTCTTTCTAGTATCTTTAAACAGTCATAAGATAATAGTTTACACTATCCTTTTTTCCCTGTTTATGAATTAGATGGTAAATGGACTCCTAAGAGCATAAAGATTATCTATGATGATATTGTAAACTCCTTTTTTTTACATAATGTAAAAATACTTCTACGTGTTATATATATATATATATATATATATTATCAAACAATTTTTTAGTTTTTAAATATTAATATATAAGTTAAACAATTTTTTTAATATTTAAAAGTTATAAAACCTATCATAACTCAGTTGTTAATGGGTAGTGAAGACAATTGTTGTTAATATTAAAAGAAAACCATGCCACTTGAAATAACTTTTTGGTGATCTGTAAAGGGGAAAATTGTTAATTTTCCCCACAACATGTTTCTTTGTGTTTCATGAAGACAAGTTTTTAGTCAATCAAACACTTTTAAGTCTTATTATAAGACTTAAAAAACACTTTCAACTTAAATAGTATTAATAAGAAAATCAATATCACTTATAATTATTGTTGTGGGAATATTATATTTTTTAATAATATGTAGTCTTAATCTTATACATTAAATTAAAATTATTATTATTATTAAATACAAAATGTATTATATTATCTTTAACTATATATTTAAATATATTTTTTATTGAAATATATATAATTTTGTTAAAAATAAAAATACATCATTTATTTGATGATGATGATAATGATGATTAACGTCCACTGAGACTTAATTGATCTATCAGACCTTAAGAATGTAAGGGATTACTTGCAATTCTTTAGGATTTTGTTTCTATGCTCGAAAAGCATTAAGAGAAACTTTCCAAGATCACCATATTTTTGTTGAGTTAAAAGGTTAGAAGACTAGTAGTGTGGCAAATATTTTGAAATTGATATCTAATCTAGGTATAGGCTGGACAATCTAAGAGAAAGTGATTTTTATCTTCAACTCTCTTAGTGTCACAAATGCGACACACTCTTTCGTCCCATGGCATTTTATGAATTGACCAACGCCTGGTTTCACTATGGAGCTCATGAGAATTTGTTCTTATTTTAGCAATGCTTATTTTTTTCTTTACACTTGTCAAAACAAAGAGATAATTTTGATCTTCTAGATTAGGGTTGATTACCTCCTTATAATACCTTAATTTTTCTTTTTTCCTCCAACTCTTTATCACACTGCATTTTCTCCTTAAATTTTGATTTAATAATATTTTTAATAGTATCATTATTCTGCAAAATGCTCTCTTCCATGATTCCCCAATGACGTAGCCAAGACTGGGCATCTTTATGCCATCCTCGCTTGAGTCGAAGGTGGTTATGGCTGGAATTTGAAGCAATTTTAGGAAGCCTCTTGTCTTCCATGTTGTTTAACTTGTTCTTATACATTAGGTATCTAGTCATAGTTGTGCTCTCAATGGGGGAAAGGCTTGCCTCTAAGAGGAGGATATGATAGGGTGTATTTCCTTTAATTTTGATATTATAGGTTATAAAATTCTTTTGGATTTGCTCTATCTTTCCTTGTGATTCTTGAGAGAAATTGCATCCCCAAACTTCGCATCCATATAGAATAACAAGAGTAACAAGAGCCTCAAAGAGGAGTTTTTTCTTATCCCATATCCAAAGATCGACTGATTTACAATTGTTTTCAAGCCCATAATAAGCTTTCCATCCTCCATTTATCCTTTTCTCAATGCTATAATTCCAATTGAGCTTGTGGTGAATATTGGTTCCAAGATATTTATATGAATTCACTTCCTCCAAGTTGTTGTTGTCATTGTTGGGATTTGGTGACAACGAATTCCTCTAAGGATGGATTTGGATCCTGTTATTCTGCGTTGGTTACAACTAAATAGACCAAGTTAGAATATGGATAGGGATTGCATTTAATATTCAGTTTCTTGTGTGAATGTATAAATTCATGTAAGCCCGTAGAGGCAAAAACGATTGTGAGAGATTGAGTGTGAGTGAGATGATGTAATCTCCATGATCTGAATGATAAGACAACCGATGCCTATGCTTGGTGGACGTAGCCCAACATTTGGGTGAACCACATGAAATACATGTCTATTATCTGTGTGTGATTGTTAATTATCATTGTGAATTGTGATTTCCGCATTGACAATTCTAACAAGTGGTATCAGAGCTGGTTGAAGGAGCGTCAAATTCTCGGAGGAGCCATAAGTGAAATTTGTGTGAGGGTGCGTCGATTTATACATCGCCGCAGGTCCCTCCTCTGAAAGGGTGCAAAGACATACTAGTTAGCCTTACGCACATTTACAATTGCTGAAATTTTTGCAGTTGAGACAAAGGAACAGTGCGTAAATTTTCTAAGATTTCCACACTCCAGTGTTAGGTGAGGTACGGGCTCCTCGCAGTCCAGTGTTGCGTGAGGTGCGGTGGCTCCCTTTTAAAAAAAAATTATTCGCATGGTATATTGTTTGGTTTTTTAAAGGGGCATGTTTTTAAAAAGTCACGTGGAGGCTGTTTTTTTTTTTTTTGAGGAATTACTATATTGGGAATATAGTATATAAAACAAAGGTATAAAGTGAATTTAAAAAGGTGAATCTTTTTCTTTAATAAAAGATTTTGTATTAAACCTTTTTTTATATATTATTAAGAGGATTTTTTTATT
>ML787607.1:203122-221273 GCA_009831015.1 Picea engelmannii
ACTATGGGCCCTCTGGCCCCCCCCACTACCTCTCTAGCTACCTTACATTCCATCCCCCTTATGAAAGCGTTGTCCTCAATGCTTGATGTACAACCATATACCAGGGTCCCATGGATAATTGTGGACCATAATGCTGAAGAAGACTGGAGAACAAAGGTCCCATGTAGAAAGGAAAGCCACCATGCTGAAGTAGTCCAACCACCATTGTAAGCTCGGGTCCCATGTCCAAGTGCTCATGTGAACTCCCTATGGAAGATTTTGGAACCCAATAACCAACTCAAAATGATGCTCCAAAGACTGAAACCTATCATGTGGATCCAAATAAGAATATCCATCCACATAGTGGAAAAGGGTCGTAGCAGAATCTGGAAGGAATAATACCACTGTAGAATATGCAGGATGGACATTGGTAATAATCATTGGCTCTCGATTTATCACATTGATGTTGTCTACAGAAGGTGGATTAGAGTTATCAAATAAAATATGAAAGTGGTTGTCATCCCAGAAATGACAACTATCCATATACCAATCATCACAATCGGCCTCAAAATCATACCAAGCATATATTTCTTGATTATATTCATCCCTGATGTCCGCCATAATAAATATCTTCTGCATGTTATCCAATGAATCTCGAATACTACGAAAACTATTATTGAGGCCATTTGCAAGGTCATGCAATCTAGCATCCAATGTGTCATATAATTTGGATTTGAATGCTTCGAGAATTCCCTTGATGGTTTGAGAGGAAATAGACATCTAACCACCCTATGAAATCTTCGGTCCCACATCCATCATGAAAAAACCCAAAAAATAGAACAATAAGTTACTGCAGAAAATCGTGGCGTTTTCCGGAAAAACCCTAAAAAACTGCTGAATTTAAAATGCTCATAACTTCACTTTCCGGACTCCATTTCGGACGATTTTGTTTTTCAACTTGGGTGTTTTTCTGAGAGGAACTCAGATCCACAACCTGTTTCTGCAATTTTTTCACAGAAATATACTGAACATTTCTGGAATGTCGCGACCCTCTTTTTCTTCTCCGAAACAAAATCTGCAAAAATAAAAAATATTTGCCCACAATGCCTGTCAAGGAAAGTGCTCTGATACTAATTGTTAAGAACCAAAGATTGAATACAAAGGCACCACAACAGATATACAAGAACAATATGAAAAATCTCCTTTATTACTATCAAACCCTTGAGGTAGGGCAACACCATATAATGGATCCTATTATGGAAGGGATCCTCTCCTGTTCACTTGCCTCTTCGAGGGGGCATCCTCCTATTGAGCTACCACTCCAAATACAATAATTCTCTTCATATCCCATTACATTGCTTGAACCCATTTATATAGTGCTACCATCACCTAAGAACATTCTAGAGGAGGAATCTTCTAGAAGTAGAACCTTCTAAGAAGTCCTCTTACATTTATTATATCTAATTACCCATTTATTATATCTAACTGCCATAGTGGGCCTTATGTAATAATATAGTGGACCTAGTCCACCTTACATTGAATGACATCCACTATTATCACTATGGGCCCTCTGGGCCCCCCCACTACCTCTCTAGCTACCTTACAGTAGATCATGTAAAGGTTCCTCCAGTAGAATCACTCCCCCAAAAAATATTTCAACCTTGGGGCATACACTGTATCTCAAGAAGAAGTTGACACCACCAATGAGGAGGATGTAGTCACTGGGTCCAAATAATTTAAGTTTCTTGTCAATCTATATATTGTTTATTTTTTCCACCCTTAAAACAGTTTATAAGAATTTATCCCTACGAGATTTGGAGTATGAGAACTAAAATATTTTTAGCTTAAACTATTTTTAAAAATTTAGTGTTCTCATTCTCTATACATATATTAACATATGGAAATGGAATGTATTGAAACTATTTTTTTTCCAGGTTACATTGCTCAGGGAACACTTGCGAGTACTTCCCCTCATTTCAAGGATGGTGCTGGATTACTGAGAGGGGGGTGAATCAGTAATACAACAGTTTAATCCTTTTTAACCAAATAATCCAAGTGTTATATTAATGTATCATTATCATCCAATAACTGCAGAGTAAATAAACAATGAACAAATGAAAAATCATACACATACATAGTACACCAATGTTTTACATGGAAACCCAAATCGGGAGAAAACCACAGAATGATTTTTCTTATATTTCTTGAAGAATTACATTCATTGGAAGCACCAACTTCCTTTGTTTTCCAACTGCAACTAGAAGGAGGCTCCAAACCCCTAGTTTCTCAGGCTACAACCTGAGGGAAGCTCCAACTCCCCAATTCTATGGCTACAACCAGAAGGAGGCTACAACCCCCTATGTTCTACGGCTACAACTGGAAGGTGGCTACAACCACCTGTCATTGTCTCGTCCAACCACCCTGAAGTAGAAATAGAATGATGGAACCACTGTCACACTATCACTGTGAGATATACCGCTGTAAGCCTGTACCAATAAACATGAACCAAATAACTTGAACCATGCATCAACCTATACCTCAACCTGTAATCAACCTGTACCATAAACAAGTGCATCAACCATGCACCAACCTGTACCAAACAACCTGTAATCAACCTGTACCATAAACAAGTGCATCAACCATGCACTAACCTGTACCTCAAGCTATACCATGAACAAGTGCATCAATCATGCACAAAACCTGTACAAATAACCTGTCACAACAACCTGTCACAACAACTTGTCCAAACAACCTATCACAACAACTTGTCTCATCAATCTTATCAACCAAATCAGATCTACTCACCAAGATCAATCACCAAGACAACTTTCAAAGATGTGCATCAACCAAGCATAACACAACAACTCATAATTATCACCAAGATCAATATGTGCTTCTAATAATACAAGTATGCTATATCATCCATAAACCATGTGTCAACAATACTACTAACAAGTGCCTCCAACCATGTACCAAGTATGTACCAATCATGTATCAACTACTCATAAACTATGACTCATCAATATGTACCAACATCATCAACTATACACCTCATGTATGTGCCAACTCATCAACTACTTGTCTCAACCATGTACTTGACATGTACCTCAACCAAATACCCTCATCAATTTCATCATACAAATATGATTTGTAGCTCTGTAATAGAGCTGGTGTATATGATCACATACCTGCAAATCTTCCTAACTTTAACAACAAGAGACTAGCATTTTCATAACAAAAGTGGCATACCTTGCTGAATTCTGGCTTATTCTAGAGAGCGGCCTTGTAGAGTGTTCCCCGCACATAATATTTGTTGAATTGATCTGAAAATGTTACACAACATACTACAAACTTTACTCTAACCAACACATTTGGTATTACTGAATTGGGATCTTTTATGTAGAAGTTATGGTGTTTTTACCCGAAACACCTATTTTAGACTAGTTTCAGGACTAGCCATAAATCCTATTTTCCACGAAGTGTAACTACAAATATAAAATGATTCACAAGATGAATGTTTTATCACTGATACTTGGATATGTTTCCTCAATGGCCTATCAATATCATGGTATGAATCATTCTAGAAAAAAAGTTATTGCGAAAATGGTGAGATGACCTGTAAATAACATACCTTAGAAAGCATCATCAAAAGAATTTATCCTCCCTTGAATTCCAACCTTCTTTTCTTCACCTTCTCTCTGAAATTCGGCTTAGATATCCTTTGGTTACCTCAGTCATCTTTATATATTCAATATTCTTAAGTGTGATATAAAATGAGAGAGCCTTGCCTCTTATTTATACTCTCCAAATATCTTCCTTAGAAACATCTTCTAGGTCACTTAACCCATTTCTAGGTCACTTAATGTATTTCTAGGTCACTTAACCTATTTATAGGCTACCTAACCCATTTCTAGGTCACTTAACCTATTTCTAGGTCACTTAACCTATTTTCCTCATTTTTAGGGTTAACCACTTTCCATAATTAGAAAGTTCTCTGTTACTTTATCATTTAAATATTCCTCCTTGACTTTGTCACCTCACTTTATCATTTAAATAATATTCTTTGATTTTGTCATTCACTTTATTATTTAAATAATCCTTATTGACTTTGTCACTTTACTTTATCATTTAAATAATAATTTCTTCTTTGCAATCTCTTTGACTTCTTTGACCTTTTGGGGCTTCAAGCCAACATATGAGGGTCATCCAACTTCGTAAGGCCATAAATCTCAAACTGTGAGGCGTTATGTGACGTTCCACATACCACCAAAAATGGCATGACATGTACTATCCATATAGAATAGTATTACCTACAAACATATAAAAAATCATACCATTATCCATCAAACAAACTTGGTTCCATTACCCAAACCTAGGTTCTCCAACTTCTCATGTCCATAACTCTCTAACTGTGAGGAGTTATGTGACGTTCCACATACCACTAGAAATTGAATGACATGTACTATCTATCTAGAATAGTCTTACCTTAAAATATATTAAAAATCATACGATTATATATGAAACAACCTTGATTCCATTACCCAAACCTTTGTGCTACCATAATTCACTACCAGACTTTCTCCAAGGGTTGAAATCAATCTAAAATATCACTCTCCAATGGTTGACATCAATGACAACCAACAATCCATACCAACTATCCATCAACCTAAACCAATTGTCTAACAATCTCCCCCTTTGGCATTGATGGCAACACTTATCATGATAAAGTTCATGCTTATACTCTTCATCAATGTTTCTATCTCTCCCCCTTTGACATCAATGGAAAATGGTATCTCCCTTTGAGGATGCTCCCCCTGACTGAACTCTTTTTAGGGCTACTCCCCCTGCCTACGTGCCTTTGATTTTTATTTGTGTTAAGCCTTTGATTACTCGCTTTCCCTTCATATGAATAATATCTCCCCCTTTGACAAAGGGTATCACTCTGAAGTCATATCACTCATGCTCCCCCTGGAACCATGCCTCTGTCCTTTGCATCTCTGTGACCATTTCTCCCCTTGAAATCATGCCTCTGTCCTCTGCATCTGATAAATCTCTCCCCCTTTGTCCTATTTATGGTGCTTCCTTGTGTACATCTAAGACATATAAGATAAGCATTCAAAAGCATTCATTTTGGAGTAGAAATTACTCTTAGTCTCTGGCGAAGATACTCAAGGGATTCCCATGGAAGCGGTTTTGTAAAGATGTATTCCACTTGTTATTTTGTTCCCACATATTCAACTTTGATGTTCTTCTCTGCAACCTGTTCCCATAGAAAGTGATACTTTATTGGAATGTGCTTCGTCCTAGAGTGCATCACTGGGTTTTTTGAGATACTGATGGTGCTTGTATTATCACAATAGATTGGAATTGGCTCATCATACTCAACATGTATATCTATCAAATTTTGTTTCATCCATAGAACCTATGTACAACACGTTGTTGCTGAAATATACTCTGCCTCGGCTATAGATAAGGATATTGATGATTGTTTCTTTCTTAGCCAAGATACTAAACACTCACCCAAGTAGAACGTTGCTCCACTAGTGCTTCATCAGTCATCAATGAAACCTACCCAATCTTCATTTGTGTAGGCAATAAGTGATAGATCCTTTCCTTTTGGATACCATAATCCAAACTCTTATGTAGATATATGAAAATCCTCTTCAGTGCTAATACATGTGATTCCTTTAGTGCTACTTGAAATCGTGCCACCTGTCCAACTGCCTGCATTACATCTGGTCTGGATGTTGTCACATATAGTAAGATACCAATCATTGACCTGTATTTCCTCTGGTCTGTAGACTTTGAATCATCATCTTTGCTCAACTTGCAACTGGTTTGCAATATTCCATTCCGAACCTCTTTAGCATTTCTCTGATATGCTTAGTTTGAGAAATAAAAATTCCTTGGTTTATTTGACATATATGAAGACCCAAAAAGAAGGATAGTCCTCCAAGTAATGACATTTGAAATTCATTCTGCATATTCTTTGAAAATTTATGGCTTAACCTGTCATTATTACTTCCAAAACAATATCATCAACATAAATTTCAATTAATAAAATATTACCTTGAGTTGCCTTGATGTAGAGGTTGTTGTTTGCGCTTCCTTTCCATAGTTCGTAGGGAGTTTTGTCATTATTGTTTCTGAGCATTACTCTGTTTTGAATGTGAACTGATGTATGCACTGCATGTGTCCAAAAAATATCTGTCAATTTGGAATCCATTAGCATTGTTCAAGCCATTTCCTGTGTAATTATAATCCATTATGATAATGTTTCTTTGTCTCTAAACCACTCTTTGAACCAATCTATGAATCCATTCTCTTGTCCACTATCATATATCTTTCTAAACCTTCTAAGTGTTCTTACGAATCCATCTCTTTCCATACTGTCCAAGGCTCTACTTGCACAACTGTCCATAATGCTAACCCATTTATCACTATATTATCATGAAGTCTTGATTAATCTATCAAACTGTACTTCTGCTAACTAAATTCTTTGAATTTGTCTTCTCAGAATCTGCAAGTTGCTCGAAGGATGGTTCTTTGGTGTGTCACAACTATCACATAGACTCCCCCTGTCTAATATTCATATTACTTGGGAGTCTCTAAGACAGATGGCTTAGAACAATTCTTGCTCTGACGTGTATTCATCATCATATTCATTGGTATATTCATCATCATCTTCATTGGTAGATTCATCATCTCTCTCAGCTCTAACTTATTTCTTTCTATCTATGCATTCATCTTTCACTACAACGCCTGAAAGTACAATCTCTTGAACCTATTCCTTATTTACCTGTCCTTCTTTTATTTCAATGATTTTCCAAAACTTTCTGTATCTGACATCTTTCTTTTTCTCTGTAGAATTTTCTTCATCCCATTTTATTGCCAATCTTGCGATCTCTGGGACCTGGTCTTTGTTCACTTGTTCTTCGTGTTTTCTTATCCACACTTTCTTACATCTGATATCAATTTTCTCTTTCATGGAAGTATCGATCATGCTTCTACAATCACGAGCTATGTGTCCATAGTTATGACATTTGTAACATTCAATGTTACGTGGGGCCACATAGACATTTCTTTCTTGAACATTTCTTTTATAATCCCTGCAATCTGCAACCTTATGTCCAAAGTTAGTACAGTCAAAAAATGACCATAAAAGAAATTTGCATACCTGGGAGTGAATGATCTTCTTTGTGGTTTGAACATGGATGGTCTTCTTGAAGATGTATGTTTATTAGTTTTCTTAGATTCTGGTTGACCATTATTCCTTCCTTTGAGTACTTTTGCATAACTCTTTCTATTTTCTTCATTCTTCTTTTCTAGCAACGTAGAGTGCTTCTCTTCATTCTCTACAACTGATGTGGATGTTTCTGTCTCTTCAATGTTCTTGTTGATCTTGACGATTTTGACTTTTAGTGTGACAACTTCTTCTTCAAGATTCTCAACCTCTTCTTCTTTCTTCATTATCTGATACTTCATGACCTCTTCTGTTCTCTTTGCTTCTTCAAGTTGGATTTTCAATGTAATTATTTCTTCTTCCAGTCTTCTCTCTTCTTGACCAAACTCTTCCTCAAGTTGGTTTAAGTCATTGGTTCTTTCCTTGAGATGATCCATCAATATATTTTCTCTCTTTTCTGCTTCTTCCTTTTGTGATGCTATGTTGGCTTCTAAACATTTCTTTTGATATTCTAGAGTTTCTTCAATTCTTCTGGCCTCTTCTAGTTGAGGTCTTAAATTCTTGATGACCTGCTGATCTTTTTCAGAACCTTGAACACTTTCCTTTTTTTTCATCAATTCTTTCTTGGATGACTTGTTTTCTTCTCTTTCTTTCTTTAGATATTCAATTGCACTGATCAATTTTTCTCTGTAATCAACTTCTGCTTCTTCATACTCTTCCTCTTATGAATCTATCTGACATGATGATAATCTTTCTTCTTGTTCTATATCTGCATCTTCTTTGGCATTTTCTGAATCTGCGATGGGTGAATAATATATGACATGTAACTTATCCCAAAGTTATTTGGCTGATAAACATTTACCAACTTTTTCTCTTACCAGATTAGGTAATCCTTCCCAAATTAAATCCATTGCTATTTTTTTATTCTTCTTCATTTCCTTCTTGGCTGCAGTCTTTTCCCTTTTTGAACTATCATATCCTGTAACAATTGATAGCCAAATATAATGTCCCTGTGCCTATAAAAATACTTCCATCCTTATGCTCCACATCTCATACTTAAAACTATTCTGACCATTAAACATTGGTACTCCATTCTCAGAATAATCCATGATCTCCTTCTAGTGGTTAAACTGTTTCCTGAAGGAACCTCGCTCTGATACCATATGTTGGATTACTAAGAGGGGGGTGAATCAGTAATAGAGCAATTTGATCCTTTTTAACCATATAATCCAAGTGTTATATCAATGTAGCATTATCATCCAATAACTACAGAGTAAATAAGCAATGAAAAAATGAGCAATCATACACATACACAGTACACCAATGTTTTACGTGGAAACCCAAAGCGGGAGAAAACCACATAATGATTTTTCTTATATGTCTTGAAGAATTACATCCATTTGAAGCACAAACTTCCTTTGTTTTCCGGCTGCAACTGGAAGGAGGCTCCAACCCCCTAGTTTCTCAGGCTACAACCTTAGGGAAGCTCCAACTCCCCAATTCTCTGGCTACAACCAGAAGGAGGCTACAACCCCCTATGTTCTCTGGCTACAACCGAAAGGTGGCTACAAAAACCTATCCTTGCATTGTCCAACCACCCTGAAGTAGAAGTAGAGTGATGGAACCATTGCCACAATATCATTGTGAGATATACCGCTATAAAACTGTACCAATAAAAATGAACCAAATAACCTGTACCAATAACCTGAACCATGCATCAACCATGCATCAACCTGTACCTCAACATGTAATCAACCTGTACGATAAACAAGTGCATCAACCATGCACCAAACTATACCAAACAACCTGTAATCAACCTGTACCATAAACAAGTGCATCAACCATGCACCAACCTGTACCTCAACTTGTACCATGAACAAGTGCATCAACTATGCACCAAACCTGTACAAATAACATGTCACAAGAACTTGTCCAACCAACCTATCAAAACAACCTATCTCATTAATCTTATCAACCAAATTAGATCTACTCACCAATATCAATCACCAAGACAACTCTCAAAGATGTGCATCAACCAAGCATAACATAACAACTCATAATAATACAAATATGCTACATCATCCATAAACCATGTGTCAACAATACTACTAACAAGTGCCTCCAACCATGTACCAAGTATGTACCAATCATGTATCAATTACTCATCAAATATGACTCAACAAGATGTACCAACATCATCAACTATACACCTCATGTATGTGCCAACTCATCAACTACTTGTCTCAGCCATGTACTCGACATGTACCTCAACCAAATACCCTCATCAATTTCATCATACAAATCTTATTTGTAACTCTTTAATAGAGCTGGTTTATATGTTCACATACTTGCAAACCTTCCTTAACTTTAACAACAAGAGACTAGCATTTTCATCAAACTTTACTTTAGTCTCACATGACTAGTTTTGGATTAGTCAACAACCCTGAATTGAAATAATCATAACTATGTACTTGTAATGAATAAAGCTATAAAAATGATACATGATGTTCTTAAATGTGTTTTATGGAATTCCTCCAAGTGTCACTACTTGGAACCTCTCAGAAAAGGAGTTATAGCAAAAATGGCATACCTTGTTGAATTCTAGCTTATTCTAGAGAGCGACCTTGTAGAGCGTGCCTCACACGGAATATTTGTTGAATCGATATGAAAATGTTAAAAAACATACTAAAGACTCTACTTTAACCAACACATTTGGTATTGCTGAATTGGGATCTGTTATGAAGAAGTTATGATGTTTTTACCCGAAACACCTGTTTTAGACTAGTTTCAGGACTAGCCACAAACCCTATTTTCGACGGAGTGTAACTACAAAAATACAATGACCCACAAGCTGAATTTTTTACCACAGATACTTAGATATTTTTCCTCAATGGCCTATTAATATCACAGTTTAAATAATTCTAGAAACAAATTTATTGCGAAAATGGTGAGATGACCTGTAAATAACATACCTTAGAAAGCATCATCAAAAGAATTTATCCTCCCTTGAATTCCAACCTTCTTTTCTTCACCTTCCCTCTGAAATTAAGCTTAGATATCCTTTGGTTACCTCAGTCACCTATAGATATTCAATATTCTCAAGTGTGATATAAAATGAGAGAGTCTTTCCTATTATTTATACTCTCCAAATATCTTCCTTAGAAGCATCTTCTAGGTCACTTAACCCATTTCTAGGTCACTTAACCTATTTCTAGGTTACCTAACCCATTTCTAGGTCACTTAACCTATTTCTAGGTCACTTAACCTATTTTCCTCATTTTTAGGGTTAACCACTTTCCATAATTAGAAAGTTCTCCATTACTTTATCATTTAAATATTCCTCCTTGACTTTGTAACCTCACTTTATCATTTAAATAATATTCTTTGATTTTGTCACTTCACTTTATTATTTAAATAATCCTTCTTGAATTTGTCACTTTACTTTATCATTTGAATAATAGTTTCTTCTTTTCAAGCTCTTTGACTTCTTTGACCTTTTGGGGCTTCAAGCCAACATATGAGGGTCCTCCAACTTCGTAAGGCCACAACTCTCAAAACGTGAGGAGTTATGTGACGTTCCACATACCACCAGAAATGGCATGACATGTAATATCGATCTAGAATAGTATTACATTCAAATATACCAAAACTTATACCACCATCCATCAAACAAACTTGGGTCCATTACCCAAACCTAGGTTCTCAACTTCTCATGGCCATAACTCTCTAACCGTGAAGAGTTATGTGACGTTCCACATACCACTAGAAGTGAAATGACATGTAATATCCATATAGAATAGTATTACCTTCAAATATATTAAAACTCATACCATTATACATGAAACAACCTTGAGTCCATTACCCAAACCTTTGTGCTACTAGAATTCGCTACCAGACTTTTCTCCAAGGGTTGACATCAATCTACAATATAACTCTCCAATGGTTGACATCAATGACACCCAAAAATCCATACCAACTATCCATCAACCTAAGCCAAATGTCTGACAGATGGTACCTAGGGTAAACCCTAGAACCTTCAGGGTACGAGGCCTATCAACATTAGGGATGTAAGCCATTACAAAAATATACTCAATGTTAGTTATATATGTCATTAATGGGAATAGAACATGGGTGGGGAGGATAATAATCCATCCCACAAGTACTTGGGTTAGACCCAATTGACAAAATGTGACACTAATATGGATCAACTTCACAACTTTAACCAATAAAATATGCTAGATCCCGATAATTTTGAAAATTATAGTTTTTCTCGTTAGTTTACAATTGACATCCTGTTAGTTGATAGTTTTGTCAATCGAGCACCGAATGTTAACTCTCAACCTTGTTGAGTTTTGGTAACCAATCACTGGTTATCGGTTACACATGACTACTAGTCTGCCTTGCCTCACTAGGCCACCAAGATATCTCTACAATCACCAGGCTATCGATCCCTTGGAACATATATGTCCTATGGATTTACTTAATTCTATTTCAGTTGATAATGATATGTTAATTGACCCACCGACCACCGGAGAAGGTCAACCCCAAAAGTTGCAAAGGATTTGAAAGGTCGGTGTAGTTAGCCGGAGTCGCTAAAGATGATGGTTCATCTAAGTTTGGAAGCTCATTACAAATAGAACCACACCATATTAAAACCTACAAATGATTTCAACATTAAAATTTAACCTCTATGGGTTCGATGTGAGCATATGATTTGTCACATTTATGCTTTCCCTTATCAACATTTTACTAGACAATTCAGTAGTAATCACATCCTCATCTTCATTTAACAAAGTCTGATTTTCTAAAGCTAAATCAATTACCTCAAGATCTACAACAATTGTCTTTGGTTATTCAAGATAGATAGATATATATATATATATATATATATATATATATATATATATATATATATATATAGTGCATCTTCTTTTCCTTATTTCAAAAACTCCTTCTCACCCATTATCAACACTTGATTGCTAATTTATGTTGTTGCACCTTCCTCCTTCAGTGGTAATAAAGTGTATCTCTCACCATTCTTTTTAAAGGTATCTGTATTTTTCCTCCCATCATAAATTTCTCTTTGATCAGATTGCCAAGGCCTCCCCAACAAAACATGACAAACATCCATGATTATTACATCACAAAGTACCTCATTTTGATATTTTCCTATCTTAAAATTTACTCTGCATTGTTCATTTACTAAAACATGATGTCCTTTGTGTAACCATGACACTTTATAAGGTATAGGATGAACAAAATTTCCCAAACTCAATTTCTCAACCATTTCAAGAGATACTAAATTATATGTGCTACCACCATCAATAATCATTTTACAACACTTACCTTTTGACTTGCAAGTGGTCCTAAACAAATATTTCCTTTGTATATGCACTTTGATCTCCTTACTTGGTTTGAGAAATACCCTTTTCATCAGCAATGGTGATCCTACACTTTCTTCATCTTCATCTTGTACAATGTGATTAGTATGATCTTCATACAAAAACAATGGACATTCATAAGATCCATGACCATATTCATTACATTTGAAACACTTAATTAAAAAATATTCACCTTCTGAATGAGATGTTACTATTTTGTATGAATGATTTTCTCTTGAACTTTGACTTGGAGGACTTCCTTCTCTTCCATCATAAATTTGAACTGAATTGTTGTCGTCATGTTGTATTTTACCTCTGAAATCCCTGCTTCTATCTTTTGGATACTGAATTTTTTTCTTGGACGTATTTTCTTCTGCTTTGAGTTCAAGTTGATAGGCTTTCTCCACTGTTCTAGGAGATAATAAACTAATCTAGTCCTGGATGTCAAACTTTAAACCAATCAAACACCTTGTAACATTTTCCATATCTACTTCTATGTCACCTTCCCTTATAGTCAACTTGTAAAATTTCTCTGTATAAGCTTTCACATTTATTTATTTTTGTTTCAAATTCTGAAGTCTTATGAATAGTTGTGTGTAGTAATCCCTTGGCATTAATTTGTATTTCAACTTAGCTACCATTCTATCCCATGATGTGATCTTCTTCTTGCCTCTCTTTCTTCTATCATCTTGAACACTACCCCACCATAACGAGACATGTCCTATTAATCTTGTAACAACAAACTTAACCTTTTTGTTATCTTCTACCCCCTCATATTCAAAATGCTTATCCATGGTTGTAATCCAATCAATCAATTATTCTACATTAATACTTCCTTCATAAATAGGAAATTCTAACTAAGGTTTTGAACTTACCTTCATAATTTCCTTTATGATCCTTTCTTGAACACTTTCTTGTTCTTATTTTACTGCCATATCCTCTGATGGTTCTTCTTCATCACTCATATCACCTACTTCAACTCCTCTTCTTTGAGCTGTCTCTATGGTCTGCAACTATTCTTGCATGTTCCTCATCCCTTTCATCAATGCCTATGTTGTTGGTTTCCTTCTCTGACCTATTCTAACACCTCTAATTTTAAGTGTCATCCTTGCAAGCTTATTTTTCATAGCCTGTCTTCTTTCTCAAATTGTTTCACTTTTTTGTAGCATACCCTTTCACTAATCCCTTCTTTTCACTATCCATTTCCTCTGAGATTTATTGTGCTCACTTCATGTCTCTTCCTCTATAGCAAGTCTTTTTCACCTTGCTAAATACCTAAACTAGGTCTTATTCTAAACCTAGTCTATTGATATCTTTGGTCCTTGTTTACTTTGTACCTTCTCTCTAAGGTTCATCTGCTCCTCACTCTCCACTATTCAAGATTTTCTATCTTGAGGGATTCTTCTGGCCACCAACTCTTTCCCTTTAGTCTTCTAAATAGCACAAATCACACATCCTTCAACATATCTATAACATCTCTATTTCTTTATATGTCCAATTGTTCCTCACAATCACATAGCAGATATGAACATAATTATTATAGTACCTTCACAATATCAACAATACCTGCAAACACAATAATATGCAACCTTTTGAACAATCTGCAAGTAACAATAACATATACTCCTCAACAGGAAAATTATTAGCTTAAACTGTCTCTCTTTCAAAGCATCCTACGCTCTGATACAAAAATTGGTGCAAACCTTGGTTGATCCAAGTTCTATCTATCTCCGATCTACATTCTCTTATAAATTGAGATTCAGTTAAATCGAAATACCTTGTATTCATTTCTTTTGTTCTCTCTTGAATCGTCATCTACTGCCTATGAATGAACATAATCCTCCCGAACTCTACCCATCCCAATACCAAATAGTGCACAATGGGGAGGACTCTAATAGATTCAATGGATCCAAAATATGTCAGAAACTCGCCAAATATCAACCACAAACATGAAACCCCAACAATTTTTCACAAGGATTTAGCTATGTAAAATGCTTTGAAGGAAAAGGGTGCTAACGTATCATTAACCATGCATCAAAAAGTTAAAGCAACAAAAAAAATTAAAGAATTGATCTCACACCTTTCTTCGATCCGGTTGATGATCTATAAATTGACGAATTTAATTTTGCTAACCGGGTGTCGAATTTCTGTATCACCAAGCCACTAGAGTATAAAGAGACCGATCCACTAGAGAAATAAGCCACCAGGAAGTTTTAAACTTTCAAACTCGACCAACAAGCACTGAAACCACCGGGATAACTGGACCATTGGGATAACTGGACCACTGGTCTCAGAATACAATAGAAATGCATTGTTTGAAGATCCCTAGGTGAGGTCATTGGACTTTACGCAAATGAATGATAGATACTTCCCTTCCAACTACAGGTTTTGTCAACTGGCTATCTACCAATGGAGGGAATAACAACTTGTTTCTTTTTGGGTTCAGACCTGTCTGGTTGTACTCGTTTCGGTTAATTCCTTTATTCAGACTCAAACTCACTTTCGATCCCATTTTCAATTTGGACAACTATTCATTCAGATTTCTCCAATATTTAACACCTCTACTCAGATTCCCAAACCTCTCAATCTCTTTCCACCAAGACTCAAATAGACTCACTCTCACTCTCGAATTCTCAATTAATCAAGATTTATATCTATGCCCTAGATCTCTACCCCATATCAACAATAAGGAATACATTTACAAACATGGAAAAGATCAACATAAAATAAAAACACAATCACAATGTCTATACAATATTCAATGGAAATAATCAAAGAAAGGAAATTTTACATAGTGAAATGGGTCAACAACTTCTATTTATTAAACCCCCGATTCTTCTCCTCTATTTCTCTAATGGCCTAATTTATATTTTCTTGGCATCCCTGTTCATGCCCGTAGGCTTACAATATAAAGAACTCATTGAACCTCTTTCAAATTCGGTTCGATGCTAGAAATAAACAAACTCCTACATCTACTCAATGACATGCTCAACATAGAAAACAATTTGATTACATGGCAATCCATTAAAACTAATTAATCCTAATTTAAATTTAAGGGAACCCACTCCCTTTAGTAAGCGTGTGACCTTGTAGATGTCGAATTTCAAGTTGGCCATGATGCTCCTGCATCAAAATGTATTGACACTATATAACAATGTTAATTACCGAGAATTCGCAAGTCATGTTTGTAAGAGCGGAAATCAGAGTTTGCACTATGATGGAATTCATTTGATTTGTCAACGTTTCGAGCCCACTAATGTGGCTCTTCATCATTACAAATAATCCTTTATATATATATATATATATATAGAAAACCCCAAGGGTTAACTCATATGGTTTGACTTGCCATGCCAAAGTTGTAATGGCCAAGGAGGTGATGAGGTCAAATCCATCTGGGTCCCTGAGGGTTAAGTGTACATGTTGTATGCTAATGGAATTTACCCTGGACTTCATTGTCATAATGCAAGAAAGTGCCTGAAGGGTTTCCCTAAGGAAGAATTATGAGTTTGGAAGTTGAGATTCTATCCATTGAGAATAAGGAAATAATGAGAGGCTTCCTAGCATTGCTTCAAATACTAGTAAAAGTCAACTCAGACATATGAGAGTGTAGGCTAAAGATATTGGTTTTTTTCTTAACCATTGAATTTAGATAAATGACAAGGTCTCCCTTAAAGTATTAATACCATTAGAATAAGAGAAAGATAATATACTATAAGAAGACTATAAACAGTGAGCTAAAATATCAAATTGATATATCTATTATATGAAACTTAAAGAGTAAATTAATAAAGCTAAAATAAGAACAAATGCTCATGAGCTTCATATTGAAATTGGACACAATACTAGGCATAAAACACCATGAAAGGATATAACATGTAATTTTTAAAATGATGGAGGATGGAAAACATCTCTCCTATATCACTAAAACCAAGGTAGGGTCTCTATGGAGTAACTAATCTTGTAGTAAATGGATTTTCTTTATGACTACAAATTTGATAATAGTCCAATAGGAATTCTAGGTAGGAATAGAGTTCTACCATGGTCCTAGCCCATGCATGGTGAAATAATGCCATTAAAAGTTTTGCCCAATTTTGAATTCACCCAAATCTTCAAAAATTCAATGAAATCAAGATCAATAAAACTCAAACTCTCTATATTATCGAATTTTAATGACTAAAAAATAATTTATTACAAAATTAAAAAAACTCTTAATCTCTCAAACATTTACTTTTAAATTACAATTACTTTCCAATTTAAAAGAACAAAATATATAATACTTTCTTCGTTTTATAAGTTATTTTTTATGTTTATTTTTATAATATAAAGACAAATAATTGCTATGTAATTTAAGGCAAACAATTTCTTTGTAATTTAAAAGAGAGTATAATAATTTCTTTTTAATTAATCAAAAGTTATTTTTTTATCACTTAGGTCTTCGTAATTTAAAAGAATACATACACCTATGGATAAAACTATTCTGTTTGAAAAATATTATAAAATATATGAACATCAAAGTCATGTAAAATTTGTTAAAATTTTAAATTAAAAAGTACCTAGGCATGTGTTTCTCATCACCTAGGCACCTAAGGGGTGAGAAAGTGCCAAATGTGGACCCTAGTCATTTAATTTGTGAGATACAAATTAAAAGGTGACTTTTTGAGACTTAGGGAAAGTGGGTGGATACAGTGATTTTATTTCCACCGTTGATCTCATCTAATCTTCATCGTTGGATGAAGAGACTCTTCACCTTCCCTCATAAGGTCGATTAGGGTAAGAGGGCGCACCCATTGTTGGGTTGTTCAGACATTTTTGAGAGAGAGAAAGAGAGAGAATTTTCGAGCTTGAGAAGATGCCATTTTTGCAGATCTAGGGAACGCATCCCAAGGCTACTAACTAGCACAAAAATCGAGGCAAGAGGTTCATCATGTTAGCACTTGGTAAATTTCCTAGAGGTTGAAAACAGAAGAAATCTACAAAGGTAACTTTATCCAACCACTTTTGAAGCTGGGATCTGGTACCTGTGCCTGGAGGAAGGCCATGTGCATTCTGCCCTTTTCTGTATCAAATGCAAACAACAGCCTATGCTGCGCAGTCGACATCTGCTTCCAAAACTGAGCGCAAGTACTGCTGGTAAGGGTCTGGTTCTTTTTCTTGATCAACTCGTACTTCTCGAAGATACTAAGCTTTGGTCCCACCTTGCCTGGCTGAGTGTTCAAAGGGGAGTCTGTGGTTTTCTTCGGCAATACTGGGGTAATGTATTTATGGAGGCTCGAACCGAAGGGTGGAATAACAGACTTGGTCACTGTGGTAGGCGAGGCTTCTTTTTCTCCAGTCGGGCCAGGAACTGAGATTGTCTTGGGCCTCTTAGTGTGCAACTGGAACTCTTCGGATGATACCTCCGTGACAGGCAGAGATAAATCTTGTCGAGGCCTTTTTTCCTTAGGGACCTGTGGCGTGGTCGTTGGTGTGTTAAGAACCAAACATCAATATAGCATATAAAAACCTCAGGAAAAGTACTCAACGCCTTGAAAAAGAGATAATTTCAGATAATAAGCCTCTTTGAGGGGGCAACCTCCTTTTACCCCACTTAAATGTTCAAGTACAAGAT
>ML787607.1:232746-264044 GCA_009831015.1 Picea engelmannii
CTGCTTGGTACTGCTTCGATCCATTTGGTAAAATAATCGGTGGCAGTGAGAATCCACCTGTGCTGGCCTGAAGAAGGGGGGTGTATTTCTCCAATGAAGTCCAGTCCCCATTGCTGGAAAGGGGCTTCAACTGAGATCGGTTTTAGGGGGAGAGGGAGGAGTTTCCTCTTTCCTTCAAACAACTGACATTGATGACATGCAGTCACTTTATGATGTACATCGACGAATAGGGTGGGCCAATAGAAATCGGTTCTGAGTATTTTGTTGGCTGTGACCTTCCAGTTCAAATGGCCACCACATTCTCCTGCATGAAATTCTTGTAACACGTTGTCAGCTTCATCTTTCAATAAACAATTTAACAGAATGCCTCCAGGATCTTTCCAATACAAATTGCCTTCTAGAATACAGAATTTTAAGGCTTTCAACTTTAAAAATCTAGCTTTAGTCTTCATCAAACTAGGGGGAGCTTGTAGATTTTGCAAAACGAATATAAGGTCTACGTACCATGGAGAGTTGAGAAATACCTCTCTCACGCTTGGAGTCGCCATCTTGCTCGATTCATCTGCTGCAGCTAAAAAATTAATGTCAAGAGCATGGAAATTAGATTCAGCCATTAATTTAGCTAGGCCTTGACCCTTGATTAGTTTTGTAAGCTTAATCTCAATATCGTATTCTAAAATGATAGCAATCCATTTACCCCTTCTTCCATCAGGGTTGTCCTGGGTCAAGATATCCTTTACTACCACGTTTGGAACATACGCTATGGTGTGGGAATGAAGAATGTAGACTCTAAAGTCTTTTATAGCTTTTACCAAAGAAAAAACTTGTTTCTCCATTATCTTGTAATTCAGAGCAGCGTCTCTTAACGCTTTACTAAAGAAATCTATGTGATGTTCATACCCTTCACTGTTCTTTTGTAGTAACACCGCTGCTATAGTATGTTCAGAAGCGAAAGAAAAGAGATATAAATCCTTAGTAAAATCAAGACTGATCAAAACAGGGGCTTCTATGAGTGCTCGTTTGACTTGTTCGAAAGACTGTCTGGACTCAGAGTCCCATTTTATTTTCACATCCTTTTTTAGCATATTTGTAATGTTTCCGAGGAGCTATGCCAGATTGGGAATGAATCTTCGTATAAAGTTTATTCTCCCGATAAAAGACTGTAGTTCTTTGAGGTTTCTTGGGTGTTCTAATTTTTGTATGGCCTCGATTATGCTAGGGTCTATTTTGATACTGTCTTTGGAGATGATGTGTCCTAGCAGTTTGCCTTCCTCTATCCCAAAGAGGATTTTCTTAGGATTTATAGAAATCCCAAACCTTCTACATTTCTCGAAAACTCATCTGAGATGCCTCAGGTGCTCGTCATCAGACTAGGAAAACACAGTTACATCATCTAAGTAGACGACAATGAACTTACCCGATTCTTCCACAAAGGCGATATCCATCGCTCTCTGGAATGTGGCTCCTGCGTTCATCAGACAAAAAGGCATTTTCACATACATGAAAGTGCCCCATGGTGTGGTGAAAGCGGTTTTGTCTTGGTCATCCGGGTGGACTAGGACCTGATTGTAACCCGAGAAACCGTCCAACAAAGATATTCGACTGGATCCAACTATCCTTTGAAGGATGTGGTCCATTTTTGGCAAGGGGTAATTATCCTTTAGGGAGACCTTATTGAGATTTCAGAAATCTATGCACAGTCTGATTTCCCCAGATTTCTTATGTGTAGGGACTAAATTAGAGACCCATTTGGAAAAATGTAATGGGACTATGATTTTGGCATCATACATTTTTTTGATTTCCTTTTATATCAGAGGGAGCAACTTGGGATTTATCCTCCTAAGTTTCCGTCTGAACGGTTTTTGGTCTTCTTTGATTGGAATCCTGTGTTGTATGATGCTGGTATCATAAGCTTTCAAATCCTCATAACCCCAGGCAAAGACATCCGAATATTCTTTGAACAACTCAATGTATTTGAGTTTTTACTCTGGGAGTAATGATTTAGACAGTTTGACTATCCTGGATTTCTCCTCGGTCCCTATATTACAGTCTTCTACCTCTTGTCCATGTGCTTCAATTTTAGGTTTTCTGGCTACATCGTTAAAATCGAACAAATCCTCTAAAGGAACTAAACCTCTAGGCAAAACATTGTTTTTCAAATGTAAAACATCAGCATCCATTTCGTCATCGCCTAATTCTCCTGAATCTACACTATTTACACTATCGATTTCAAAATCAGAACTATTTACATTTTCATATTTGTTCTCTAAATCTATATTTGTACATTCAAAATCATTTTTACTTTGCAGAAAGTCTTCGATTTGATCATCATTACCAAACAGTTGCCAGTACCTGATATTGTCAGGGACAGTTGGTCTGCATTTCACCTCAACAGTGTATGGGAAAGTTGAGCGGAAAGGAATCTTACAGGTTGCTGCTGACGTAGCCAATCCGTCTGCCAGAATGTTTTGTCCCCTCGGCATTACCTGCAAGTCAACTTCAGTGAAACATCTAAGGGAATCTAGAACAACATTCCTATAAGCTCTAAGATGCGGGTGTTTCGCAACATACTCACCTTTGATCTGCTTTATTATCAACTCAGAATCACCTCTTACCATAATCTGTTTAGCACCAACTCTTTTCAAAATCTTCAGACCGAGCATCAAGGCTTCATACTCGGCAACATTGTTAGTGCATTGGAAATTTAAGTTGTAAGAATGGTTTTCTGAATACCTGTTTTTGTGATTATGCAGCCAGACTCCTGCTCCAACTCCTTCTTTTCTCACTGCTCCATCAAAATCCATGCTCCAGAAATCAGTGGGTAACTCTTCAGTTATCACGTTCTTCATCCTTGCTACCTCAATGATTTCTTGGCCTTCATCCTGACTAGATGTATCTTCTGCCAGCTGAGTGTCTTTCTCTCCCGTGTCACCATCATTGTACAAGATAAAAGAATCCAAGTCGGAATGCGCGGAGTAAAGAGGATAGTTGTGTGGCTTTTCTTGGCTACTGACCATGTACTTCATCAATGTTTCTTGGTATAGCCTTCTTTGTTGCCCAAAAACTGGGATGGTGGCATAAGACATATCTAGCTGCAGGGTCCCTCTCAACTTAGCCTCCCAAGACCGGGATAGCAACATTCCATACTTCGGAGGGATGTCTGCAACTACCACATCCATCACCATTCTCTTTGCGGGAATCTGAACCAGGGTGATACATAGGTCCTTAATTAAACCAATACATCTAACTTTACTGGAGTCAAATGAGTGTAAATCCTTATAAGGTCTAGTGACCTCCAGTCCCAGTTTCTCCATTACTGCTTTAGGCATCAGATTGTGAGAAGCACCCGAATCTAGCATAGCGTTATGCAATATCAGGTCATGTATGTTCAGACTGATGTAAAAAGGGGTGACATCACCAGTATCATCTCGACCATCCACTTTAGGTCCGAAAAGAAGTTTGGGTTGATCATCAGTAAGGTTCACAGTGTCAGAATGATTTGCTGATCCAATGGTTAAGGCCTTCATACCTATGTCAGGTTCAATGGTAAGTGCTTTGATCACCTGTGAATGATAAACGTCTTTGTTCATCAACTCAGAAAGTGGGATGGGAATTTTTACTTTGGCCAATTCCCCCTCAAGGATGAAAGGTGTAGGAGCTTTGCTTTGGCTCATCAATTCTGGTTTGTCCACCATACCCTTCTGACCAGAAGTACTTGGTGGATTAATAGGTGTAACCTCAGGCTGCAACGACCTTTTCAAAATGGTAAGGTTTTTCTTCACAGGAGCTTCGACAGTGCTCTTCTCAGGAATCTTCTCGGCAGATGGTTCAGAGGCCTTCTTGGTTTTGACTACTTTCTTTGTTTCAACCGTCTTTTTTGGGGAACTACCTTTTGTCTTTTTACTCCGCAGATTATACTGTCGGTGTACCTCCAAAATGGAATTTTCAAACGTCTGCTGTTTTGCATCTTCAGCTTCTTCACTTACTTTCGTTTGATTGAGAAGAAAAAGTTCTTGCTCTTCTTGGGTGAGGAAAATAGCTTCGTTATCGTGAATGCCTATGAGATTAATGTGAGTATCCTCCAATTCCTCAATCACTTCCTCCCCTTCATCAGCATAGTTTTCTTGTAGGGGAGGTCTGATCTGCTGATCTGGACCCCTCTGCTCTCTTTGATCCCTAGGATCTCTCTGTCTGATTTGAGGAGGGTTTCTCCTAAAGTTAGGGTTCCGAACCTGAGGAGCTGGTGGATTTTCTCTCGGAGGATTTCTGTCTGACACAGTAAGTCTTTCCATCATTCTTTCCACTACTCTGGCCAAAGAATCCAATTTGGAATCTGAGGTCGATGTGGAAGGTTCTTCTTTAATTGTGACTCTCCTCTCTGACCTTTGACGTGCCCTTTTTTCCAACAAATTTGCCTCCACACTTATAGCACTTTTCTGCATGTCTTCCAGGGTGGTAGAATTTCTTTCCCTTAGTTGGTATGACCTGTCAGCGTCAAAACCATCGGGGAATTTTATCAATGCCAAACCCTGTGGAGGTTTGATTTCAGCTGGGATTGCGTTGTACAGGTTATTGAAATGAGTGCAGTAATCTTGCACTGTCTCACCTTGATTTCTTCTAATATTTTCATATTCCGACAAAATTTGCAGAGGATTTTTCTTTACCTCCCATCTGTCTAGAAAACTCCTTTGGAATGCGGTAAGGTCAAGGATTGAAGCGGAACGCAACCCTTTGTACCATTTTTTAGCGTCCCTTTTCAAACTTTGGGCAAACAATCTCATTTGAACGTCAGCTTCATCAACTTTGTGCAGATCATAATAATCATTCATTTTATCTACGTGCTATTGTGCACTCAAAGGCCCTGTTGCATCGAACTGTGGAAGTCTTGTTTGATAGTCTTGGGGCATGGCATGTAGAGGCACAACCAACACTAAGGGAGCATATCGAGCTGCCATGATGGGTGGAGGAGGTGGGACGACAACCTGGATGATCGACGAGGTAGCGACTGAAGACGAGGACGAGGAGGGACTGGATAGCATGGAGGGATTGATTTGCGGTTTCGCAGTGGGAGACAAAACTTTAGGGGTTCGGGGTTGTAAAACGGTTGGGTCGAAAATGATTCCAGTCACAAAACTATCGGACCGTGTCCTAACTAGAGTTTGATGTGGAAAGGTATCAGGGCAGGGTTTTGAAAGGTAACAGGTTCCCCTGAAAAGGAAAGGGACTTATGCAAGGGAGTATGACTCACTGAGCCTTCAGCTATGGTCGTTTTCCTGAGCAACTGTTCAAGGTTATCTGTCACTATCGCAGGTTCTGGGTCTGGATGAGACCGAGTATAAACTTTCTTGGGAGCAAGATTTATTTTTGATTTTTTATATATATACTTTTTAGTTTTGTGAGTCCGAAAATAATATGTACAAATTTTACTCAACCTCTAAACATTACTTCCTTCTCAAATTTGCAATATTCTAGGAACAAACTTTCTTTTTAGGGAAAAGAAAACATGAAATTATAAATTTTTAGTTCTTTCCCCAATATGGTCGCCACTATGTTAGCACTTGGTAAATTTCCTAGAGGTTGAAAACAAAAGAAATCTACAAAGGTAACTTTATCCAACCACTTTTGAAGCTGGGATCTGGTACCTGTGCCTGTAGGAAGGCCATGTGCATTCTTCCCTTTTCTGTGTCAAATGCAGACAACAGCCTATGTTGCGCAGTTGACGTCTGCTTCCAAAACTGAGCGCAAGTACTGCTGGTAAGGGTCTGGTTCTTTTTCTTGATCAACTCGTACTTCTCGAAGATACTAAGCTTTGGTCCCACCTTGCTTGGCTGAGTGTTCAAAGGGGAGTCTGTGGTTTTCTTCGGCAATACTGGGGTAATGTCCTTATGGAGGCTCGAACCAAAGGGTGGAATAACAGACTTGGTCACTGTGGTAGGCGGGGCTTCTTTTTCTCCAGTCGGGCTAGGAACTGAGATTGTCTTGGGCCTCTTAGTGTGCAACTGGAACTCTTCGGACGATACCTCCGTGACAGGCGGAGATAAATCTTGTCGAGGCCTTTTTTCCTTAGGGACCTGTGGCATGGTCGTTGGTGACATAGTGGTCGGGGGAACCTGCTGTTCCACTTCGACCAATGTGTTAGGCTCCCACACTGTTTGATTTGCAAATTTTTCCACCTCAGGCCTAGCTTCATGAACATAGGGGATATTCTTGTTCTTCACCCTCATCTCTGAGATGATCTCATAAGGATCATAGTGCCATGGAAAGCTCATGAAGAACTTCATTTCTCTCAACATCCTGTCTGCTTCTTCCCCGACGCCATGACTGTTGCAGATGAAGGAGCCAATCTGCCCCTTGATTCTAAGCTGCTGCTTTTTCTTCAATGATACAAAATGAATATCATCTGAATTTATAATCTGCCTTATATATTCTAGAGAAAAGATTCTGACAGGCAAATAATTGGGCAGCTTATACGGTGCCAACTCGCACCCGTATACTCTGATCTCGGTATGATTTTGATACAGGTACCAATCCCCGGTCTTTGTGTTGTCCGAGAGATGCAGGATTCTCTGGACTTCGTCATTTATTCGAGGCTCGGGCCTGCCGCTCAACATACTTACCATAGGGTGGTAGAATTGATCGATGAACGCCTTGAAACTGTACTCTGTGGAGTTATGCTTGAGTAAGGAAGTCCATGCTGTGACTGCCTGAGGTTTACCATCTTCATCCATCTTCTGCATGGAAAAAATAAATTTATCCGCCTGGAAAAAGACGAACAAGTAGGCTAGTATTGATGAATATCTGAACATGCCTTCCATGCCAAAATTCACGAATTGCTCGTGAATATTGTCTACCAAGAATGTGTTGAAATCAAACTGGGTGGTGGGCTTTTCATCAGTGGAGAAAATGGATAGAAAACCCAGAATGGGCTCATCTACCCACTGATCAGAATAGTATCCCAACAGAGTGCAAAGGGATGAGATGACTTGGTTTCCCTTAGTCGAGAACATGGAGGACGGATAAGGGGGATTTGTGGAGGGGAATTGAGCGGATGTGGGAAGGAAAAGCTTGAATATTTGAGCTCTTTAGGGAAAATTCATTTTCTGGTACAACTCTGTAAGGATTTCCAGGTTGAAGGGAGACGCAGAGTCGGCTCGGGGGATTTGCATCATCTGGTCTATGGCTTCGGGCGTGATGAGGAACAGGATCTCTCCGGATGAGGAGACGACAGCTCTTTGTTCGAGAATATAGTGAGCTTGGGACTTATGAGCGAACTCGGGAAAATGGTGGATCTGAGGAAAGAGATAGAGGGGTAAATTGGACTACCAGAGTCCAATTTCATCACTCTGGTCCAGGAAAACCTCCCTGATCCACGACTGGAGGTCTGAGAAATCAAAATTGAATTTGGTATCTGCGATTAACCAGTCTTTGTCAACCAGTGGGATCCTGTCGAGGTCGACATGAGGCGGGAGAAACAGATTCTCCTCTCCTTCTGCTTGTTTGGACTTTGGCGCCATTTCTGCAACAGTACCTGCAATAAACACAGTGTTAGTGGGGGCGACTGACTGTGGATGAGGGCGACGGAATGTAACGAAGGAGTAAGCGGTGAAATTCTCTAGTGCGATGGGTGAATAGCGAAAGTAAGGGGAATAACGTTAGTTTTATTTAAACGGGGGTCGGTTGGGCGCGGGAGACAGGTCAGCTGGATAACGGATAGGTTATCCAGTAATAAATGGCCAACGGATCACTTGAGGATGAGATGGCGAGTGACGGTGGCCGAGGGATACGGATGGGTGATGTGGAGGCTGTCGATTGGAGGTAAAATTCATAATAAGGGGCTTGCTATGAGTGAAAGGGGGGTAGGGACTGACAACAGTTATGGGACGTGACTAACTCGGGAAAAAGTGGAAGGTGACGTCCATAAGTGACGATGGCAAGTCAGACAACAAGTGGTGATGGAACTCGAGACCATTGAAATGATGCCACGTATAGGCAGGGGCCCGCTAGAGGAAGAATACCATTCCAGACCCCCCCCTCAGTTAAAAGTAGATCATCCGGGGGGGTCCGAAATCCATTTTGGGCCGTTGATCTGCGCGCCTGTTTCTGAGCCGCAGATCTCTGCGCTCTGTTTATCACTCATTCTGGACCCCCCCCCCCTCCATTAAAGGCAGAAAGGATGGGGGGCTCCGGAATCCAACGCTGGCCGTAGATTTGAGCGCTCGATCCTGGGTCGTCTAGATGTGCGCAATTGTTAATAACGATTCCGGACCCCCCCGGTTCAAGGCAGAACGGTTGGGGGGGTCCGTAATGCTCTGTACACTGTAGATCTGGGCACTGCGATCATGACCATTGATATGTGTAGGGAGCATAAATGGGGAGCGGAAAACACATGCGCTGGGAAAAACTTAGGATAAATGCATTTTTTGGGTTTTTCCCCAAACTTTTCAAGTAGACACCACCATGGGGCTTCGACCAAATGATCTTCTAAGCATATGAAACATGGTGCAACACTTACATCAATATGGTTTTATTGAAATGAAACTATAAAGAAACTAGCCTATATAATAACCTATCTTCCTATGATAATTAACCCAGATTAGACTGTTGGGTTATGAATTTACTCTACCCTGGGGCTATCTGACCAAGATTAGACATTTTGGCCAGATTTATTCACTAATCTAACATAGACACTTTGGCTAAGATTAAACTGTTTAGCCAAATTCATTCACGACCCTATCAACATCAAATTTAAAAAGAACTTGGCCATGCTTGAAAGGTATGGACCAAGTTACTATTATTTCATGGGGCTTTTATTGCAATTCTTTTATGCCCTCTTTTTCTTTCTTTCTTTTTTCTTTTTTCTTTTCTTTTCTTTTTTCTTTTTCTTTTCTTTTTCCTTTTCTTTTCTTTTCAAATTATTTGCAGAATGAAAAATCATTTGTCAACAAAAACACTAGAGACAGATAATATCCCAGTCATCAGTTGATCCTATAACTTATAGGGTGATAACACATCATACACAAGAGGCCGTACACTACAGATTTCGGGGTAAGTACAGTCTTTTGTGTGCACATAAATCGAGGCAACATACAACATTTAATTATGTCCGTACAATACAGATTTATCAGTCAGTACAACCATACTTTGGCACAGTTTTTGAGGAGGTACAGTCGACCGTACATAGGCCATACTGTATGGATTCTGTACAGGTCCGTATAGTCACTTCTTGGCACAGAAATCGAGGCAAGTTATTGTGCGGGAGTTATGGAAATTTTGGCATGGTTTTCTAGGAGGTTGTACAACCATTAATACACCCAAAAATTTGTTTTAGCTATTAGCACAAATTTCAAGGTGATTGTACAACATTTTAGAGGCCCAGAAATCAAGGAACAGACCTGTAAGTTATTGAAAACAATTCTGGAAAGAGTTTTGAGGAGTTTGGCTTATTTTCTTGTGTGAAGACCTGGCATGGTTATCGAGATAAGTTTGTCATTTAAATTTTTGAAGATGAATATGTTGTAACAGAATTTATTTGAAGCTCCTAAATAATAAAAAACTCCCTCTCTCATTGGTTTTCCCCTTGTGGGTTTTTCCAGGGTCACTGTTAGACCGAAAATCTTTGTGTTAATAATTTTCTGAGTTAATGTGTTGCTGATATTTTATTTCTGCGTTATAAACGATATTCAAAATCTTCATGTTTTAATTCTGAAAATTATTTTCTGCTGTGTTTAATTAGTTGATATAATATGGGTTTGGGCATTAAACATTGGTTGAAAAATCAGCGAGACTGAAACTGGGTCGGGGTCTGAAATTTTACATGGTATCAGAGATGAGTTGAAAGAAACAAAGATATTTTAGCAAGTTAGAAAGTTGGGACACCAGTCACTTCACAGGGCATAATTTTGAATTTTTCATTTTCAGCAGAAAGGGGTCAATGGCTACAGGTTTGAGAGTTGAAGACAGACTTGATGGGGCAACAAACTTTGGTGTTTGGAAGGAGAGGATGATCTTACTGTTGTAAGAAAATGAGTTGTGGTACATTGTGGAAAATACCTCAACACATCCTGTGGTGGTACCTACTGATGCTACTCTTCTTGCAACTTACACTAAGAAGAGTATCAAGGCTAAGAGGATTATTCTTGATGCCATCAAGGAACATTTGATTCCTCACTTGAACCAGAAGGAAAATGCCTATGAGATGTGGGAGGATTTGACTGAATTGTACTAGAGTACAAATGAAAATCGAAAAATGGTTTTAACGGAAAAACTAAAGAGCATAAAAATGACCAAGGCTGAAAATATGGCCACATACCTTACGAGATTGACACAGGTGAGAGATGAGATTGGATCTATGGGGGAGGCCATAGTTGATAGTGAGCTTGTGAGGACAGCATTGAATGGAGTTTCCAAACAATGGACTGTTTTTATAGAGGGCATTGTTGCTAGGGAGAAGCTTCCAAACTTTGAACGTCTTTGGGATGACTTTGTTTAGGAGGAGACTCAGAGAGGTTGTGTACATGGAAGTTCATCTACAGGTCATGAGGAGGATAATGTGGCTCTTTCTTGCAACAACAAGAAGAAGTTCAAAAGGGTCCAAAGGGAGGAAACAAACCCAAGGGTGAAGGGAAGAAAGACATGAGAAAAGTCAAGTGCTTTGCATGCCACAATTTTGGGCACTATGCAGGTCAGTGTCCTAACAACAAGAAGAAAAAAACAACAGCTGCAACAGTGGTGGAAGAGTTCTCCACCAAGTTTGACAAGGAATTTTCCTTGGTTGTGTGTCTATCCACGAGGACCAATCATTTAGATATGTGGTATACCGACAGTGGTTCCTCTCACCATATGAAAGGGGTTTGTGAGCACTTGACAGACCTTACACAGATTGGATATGTGGAGGTAGTGCTTGGAGATGACCGGGTGGTCAAGGCAGTTGGTTGTGGAACTGTATCATTTCAGAGGGAGTCTTTGCCTCCCATGTTGTTGACAAAGGTTCTATATGTTCCGGGGTTGAAGAAGAACTTAGTGCCAGTTTCTTCTATTAAGGAGAGGGGCTATGAGGTATTGTTCCGTGATGGGCAGGTGCTCCTTTTCCCAAAGGGGTCTAGTATCACTTCGGCCAAAAGTGATTGGGACTAGACATGAGAAGTTGTATAAGCTTATGTTCTAGATAGCGAGAGAATTGATTCATACTACCAATAGCAGTGACCAATGTGAGCTGTGGCACAGGAGGATGGCACATTTGCACCATGGGGCTTTGAGGGTATTGAGGGAGATGGTGACAGGAGTTCCAGATTTCAGTTCAGAGCACCATGAGTTGTGAAAGGGGTGTGCTTTGGGAAAGTACACTAGGACTACTTTTCCTAGCAGTGACAGTAGAGAAGCAGGGATTCTTTATCTTATTCATTCAGATGTGTGTGGCCCGATGTCTTCGGCATCATTGATTAGTTTTCTATAATATTTTGTATTCATTGATGACTTCTCATAGAAGTCTTGGATTTTCTTCATGAAGACCAAAGGACATGTCTTCGGTTGGTTCCAAGAGTTCAAAGCTCTTGTGGAGAACCAAACATGGAAGAAAATTAGAATTCTAAGGACAGATAATGGGGGTGAGTATACCTCCAAGGAGTTCATGGAATTCTTTGAAGGAGAAGGAATCAGGAGAGAGTTGATTGTTCCTTACAACCCCCAACATAATGGGGTTGTTGAGAGTAAGAACATGGCTATTTTTGGGGCTGTGAGAGCCATGCTACATGATCAGGGGATGCCACTATTTCTATGGGCTGAGGCATGCTACACTATAGTTTATATGAAAAACAGGAGTCCTCACAAGGTTGTGGGGATCATGACTCCTGAGGAGGATTTTTCTGCGAAGAAGCCTGAGGTGGGGCACTTTTGGATTTTTGGGTGCATCACTTATTCACATGTCTCTTCTCAGAAGAGGACAAAGTTGGAGCCCACGAAAGAGAGAGGGATATTTTTTGGGTACAATGAGACTTCAAAGGCTTTCTGTATATACCTTCCTTCTTTGAGGAAGACTATCTCGAGGAGGGATGTCTGAGGAAGGCTGTCTCGAGGAGGGATGTCATATTTGAGGAGTACATAGCCTTTACGAAGTCCATGGGGACAGATAGGGGTGAGTAGTATTCACCTCAGATTCAGGTGAGTCCACAACAGACTATAGTGACACAAATTTCAGGTCCACCAGTTTCAGTGACGACAATTTCACAAGTGACAGGGCCACAAGGTTCAGGTTCACAGGCTACTGGTCCATAGGTTTCAGGATCAGGTACTCAAGAGTCTACATCAAGATCACTGTCTTCAGGAGATGAGGTTGAGAAGGGAGAGTCCCCTCCATGGGACACTACTTTAGAGAGGAGGAAGCCCAAGTGGCTTCAGGATACTTTGAGGGAGGTACAATGTTCAGTGGAGAATCCTATACAGGCAGTGAGGGAGAGTAAACCTCCTGAGAGGTTTTGCAGCTACATCGTAATGGTGAGCAGTATTCGGGAGTCTGAGCCTTCCACTTTTGAGGAGGCTTCTGGTAGACAGGTTTGTAGATATTCTATGATGAAAGAGTACAATTCCATCATGAAGAACGATGTCTAGGAAGTTTTTCCTAGACCCGAGGGGAAGTCAGTGGTGACTTGCAGGTGGCTCTATAAACTCAAGCATGCTGCAGATGGTAGCATTGAAAAGTACAAATCTTTATTTGTGTCTCGGGGGTTCTCACAGGTTTAGGGAGTCAACTATGATGAGACCTTTGAGCTGGTTGCTAGATACACTTTGATCAGGTCGATGATTTCCATTGTAGTAGAGATGGGTTGGAAGATCCACCAGATGGATGTGAAGACCGCATTTCTGAATGGTCTTATACAAGAGGAGGTATATATTGAGCAACCATTGGTATTTGAGGTGCATGGGAGAGAGTCTCATGTGTGTGGGATAAAGAAGGCATTGTATGGGCTGAAACAAGCTCCCAGATCTTGGTATTCAAGGATAGATGCCTATTTGCAGTAGTTGGGCTTTGAGAAGAGTGAGGCATATCCCAAACTATACTAGATTGTGGTTGGAGAGGATCCTCTCATTCTCTTGCTATATGTGGATGATCTAGAGAGACTCATCAACAGCTGTAAGGAGAGACTTGCTTCCGAGTTTGAGATGACTGATATCAGACTAATTCACTACTTTTTTGGATTGGAGGTTTAGCAGGAGCCTGAACACATCTTCCTGGGACAGGGGAAGTATGTGTGTGACATTCTGAAGAGATTTCAGATGGAGGATTGTAGGCCCATGACCACTCCTATGATTACCAACTGGAAGAATCTTCATTCTTCTGAGTCACAGTGGGTGGATTCCACCTTGTATCATCAATTGATCAGGTCATTGATGTATTTGGTCAATACTAGGCCAGATATTTGTTTTGCTGTCAACACTCTCAGTCAGTTTATGGTGGAGCCTAGGAGAGTGCACTGGGTGGAAACAAAACATGTGCTCAGGTATATTTGTGGTATGATAGATTATGGTCTGGACTATCAGAGAGGAGATGGAGTTCATCTAGTTTGCTATACAGATTCAGATTGGGCAGGATGTGTTAGTGATAGGAAGAGTACTTCAGGGTGTTGTTTCGGATTCTGCTCAGCAGTTGTGTCTTGGTTCAGTCATAAGAAAAAGTTAGTGGCTTTGAGTTCTACAGAGGCTGAGTATATGGTAGCCAATCAGGCTAGTTGTGAGGCCCTTTGGATTCATAAGTTGCTGGTGGGATTGTTTGGTGTGCAATTGAGGCCTACCATGATTTACTGTGATAATCATAGTTGCATTAAACTATCGAAGAATCCAGTTTTTAATGTCAGGTATAAGCATATCGATATTCGTTATCACTTCATCCGTGACTATGTTTAGAAAGGAGCTGTGGAGCTACATTACATATCTATTGAGGAGTAGGTTGTAGACATACTCACCAAAGCATTGGGCAGAGGCAAGTTTATATTTTTCAGGGAAAATCTTGGAATGGTGAGTAACACTTTCCTTGGTAAGAGGGATTGTTAAAATTTTAAATTAAAAAGTACCTAGGCAAGTGTTTCTCATCACCTAGGCATCTAAGGGGTGAGAAAGTGCCTAATGTGGACCCTAGTCATTTAATTTGTGAGATGCAAATTAAAAGGTGACTTTTTGAGACTTAGGGAAAGTGGGTAGATAAAGTGATTTTGTTTCCATTGTTGATCTCATCTAATCTCCACCGTTGGATGAAGATACTCTTCACCTTCCCTCATGAGGTCAATTAGGGTAAGGGGGCACACCCATTGTTGGGTTGTTGAGACATTTTTGAGAGAGAACAAGAGAGAGCCTTTTTGAGCTTGAGAAGAGACCATTTTTGCAAATCTAGGGCACACATCCCAAGGCTTATAACTAGCACAAAAAATGAGGCAAGAGGTTCAGCATACCTTACAGTATGGATTTCGGGGTCTGTACAATCTTTTGTGTGCACATAAATCGAGGTAGCATACAACTTTTAATTATGTCCGTACAATACGAATTTATCAATCTGTAAAACCATACTTTGGCACAGTTTTTGAGGAGGGATAGTCGATCGTACTGTACAGATTCTGTATAGGTCCGTACAGTCACTTCTTGGCACAAAAATCGAGGCAGGTTGTTGTGTGGGAGTTTTGGAAAGTTTGGCATAGTTTTCTAGGAGGTCGTACAACCATTAATACACCCAGAAATTTGCTGTAGTTGTTGGTATGAATTTCAAGGTGACCGTAAAACTTTTTGGAGGCACATAAATCAAGGAGCATACCTGTAATTTATTGCAGAAAATTCTAGAAAGAGTTTTGAAGAGTTTGGCTTATTTTCTTGTGTGAAGACTTGGCACGATTATCGAGATAAGTTTGTCATTTAAATTTCTGAAGATGAATATGCTGTAACAGAATTTCTTTGAAGCTCCTAAATAATAAAAAACTCCCTCCCTCACTGGTTTTCCCCTTGTGGGTTTTTCCAAGGTTGCTGTTAGACCGAAAATCTCTGTGTTGATAATTTTTTGAGTTTATGTTTTGCTGATTTTTTATTTTTGCGTTATAAACGATGTTCAAAATCCTCATGTTTCAGTTCTGAAAATCATTTTCCGTTGTGTTTAATTGCCTGATATAATCTGGGTTTGGGCATTAAACATTGGTTGAAAAATCAGCGAGACTGAAACTGGGTTGGGATCTGAAATTTTACAAACTTTTCTCAACTATGTTTTTTTTTTTATGCACATGGTAAACCACCAACCAACCTAAGAAATCATATTCAAGTAGGAAAACAAGGATTATAGATGAGTTAAAGCAGTGTCATATATGATGGGAGGATAAATCTATGATGAGATGAACACAAATTAAGGAGTCTTCATTTCAAGATTGTAGTATGAGTTTGCACGTTAAGGAGTCTTTGTTTCAAGACTGGAGTATGAGTATGTACATTGGAAAGCACATGGATGGATACACATAGTATGAGTATGAAGCACATCATAACCAAAAGTTGTGAGCTAAAGATAAAGCAAAGTGAATTTAATGATGAGGCATGCAATAGAGTGAGTAATGTGGATAGATATTTTGACAACATTTATCAATGGAAGATAAAAAATCGGCGTTGTCTAATTGTTTTATGTTTTGTTTTTTTTCCTTGGAATTTGGTTATAAAAGATTGGATGAAATCTTAATTTTCTATTGTTTAAATTTCATTTTTGAATGCATAAATGGATTCAGCGTGTCAAAAAGCCCCCGGGGATCTCGAATTATATAGACTTAGCCACTCAAATATGCAAATCCAACACTTTCTGGCTAGATTTCAAGCAAAATTACATAGAGAAAATCCATGAAAAATAGCCAAAACATTAAATATCATTATCAAACCATTTATAATATTATATATATATATTGGATTACTAAGAGGGGGGTGAATCAATAATAGTGCAATTATAGTCCTTTTTAACCAAATAATCCAAGTGTTATGTCAATGTAGAATTATTATCCAATAATGAGAAATAAGAAATGAAAAATCACACACATACATAGTACACCAATGTTTTACGTGGAAACCCAAAGAGGGAGAAAACCACGGAATAGTTTTTCTTATATGTCTTGAAGAATTACATTCATTGGAAGCACCAACTTCCTTTGTTTTCCAGCTGCAACTGGAAGGAGGCTCCAACCCTCTAGTTTCTCAGGCTACAACCTCAAGGAAGCTCCAACTCCCCAATTCTCTAGATACAACTAGAAGGAGGCTGCAACCCCCTATGTTCTCCAGCTACAATCGGAAGGTGGCTACAACCACCTGTCCTTGCCCCATCCAACCGCCCTGAAGTACAAGTAGAATGATGGAACCACTGACAACTTGTCACTGTGAGATATACTATTGTACAACTGTATCAACCTGTACCAGTGACCTGTATCCAATCTATACAACTACCCTGTAATCAATCTGTACCTGAACTAAACATGTATCTACAAAAATACAACAGGTACACGACTTATAACGCTGTAGCCCGTGTATGTATGTGCCCTATTTTCTATGTAGCCCGCGTATGTACGCGCCCTAACTGTTATGCAACCTGTGTATGCCTTATGAAAAGTAGGGTTTCCTTTTTCTTGAAAACTTCTGACCCTTTGTTACTTCTTTCACATAGATCTGTAACTTGTCACTGTATCTAGACTGCAACTGTACTCTGTGCATGCATCGTCATACATAACCTTTACTCAAGTCAAATATGTCTCTCTCTAGTCATGTACCACATAGGTGTGTGTAATCATGAACAAGTATAATATCCCTCACATTATCTTAGTCATCAAACTCTTTCTGATATTCAGCCTCTGAATACATCAACTGCTACACAAATACAAGCTCTTAACAATGTACCATAAAAACCCTTAGCCATATGCCAAGAAATACAAGATGTTCCTCACAAGAAGTATCAATGATGAACATACCAACACTGTATTTCTATAGATATGACTTATGCAAAAGATCCCATGTAGCCACTAGTCTCTCTAGGGAGAATCCTCAAATCTCCATTGCCATTCCTCATGCATACATCAAAATCCAACTATTCATAGAAATAAGACATACCTTTTGAACCAATGGATGGATCTGATGTATCTGAGCACTTTAGACCTTCCTGGGAGCTTGATCTCAGAATCTAGAACCTCTGTATCTTCATCTTCTCAAGTTTCCATGGCTTTATCAACATGTACTCACCCTATACACAACCAGCCCGCGTACGTACACACCCTATACAGAGACAACCCATGTACATGTATGCACCTTATACACAGCCAACCCGCGTATGTACGTACCCTATTCATAGACAACCTGCATACATGTAATCACCCTATACACAAACAACCCACATACGCCTCAGAAAATAGGGATTTTTTGTATTTGCTGTAATTCCGAGAATTTCATCATCAACCCTTCATGCTACCTCAGACGTTCGCCACTTCAGATGTATCCATAAGTATTTACAATAAGCTTTACACAAGAAAATAGATATACAATATGTACAAGTGTTTTATTAATGAGTTAGCTTTGCCTCTTATTTATATCTTCATGTAGCCTTACACTTTCCTTATTTTAGGGTTTCTCCATTTAAAATATTTTCTTTTGCAAGTCACTTTGACTCTTGGGTGCTTCTATAAGGCTCATGAGGGTTCTCCAATTTCATATGGTCATAACTCTCTAACCGTGAGGAGTTATGTGACATTCCACATACCACCGGAAATGGCATGACAAGCACTATGCATCTAGGATAGTTTCACTGACCAATTCACTGTCCTGCATCTCATTGTTCCATGATTAAGCATGGGTTCTCTAACCATACTTCTAGGATAACTCAATCCGTAAAGTGTCTTCCTGTGATGGATTTCACCATAAGGGGACCAGTTTGGATTTCATCCATCTGTACTTCTTATCAACCATGAAAAGACAATAATGAGTCATATTTACATCAAACAAACTTGGTTCCATTAACCAAACCTTTGTGCTACCAGGATTTCTTCAAGGGTTGACATCATTGCCAACCAACCTTAATCAACAATATCCCCCTTTGGCATTGATGGCAACACTCTGATGCAATATTGAAATCATATCACTCATGCTCCCCATGGAACCATGCCTCTGTCCTCTGCATCTGATAAATCTGCTCCCCCTGGAACCATGCTGTTTCACCTTGGTGAGAAAATAAGAGGTGCTTGCAAGCTCAGTTGGGTCTGCTGAGCAGGACAGCTGTAGAGGAAAGAGTTAGAGAAAGAAAAACAAAACTATAATCAAGAATTAAGATAATAAAAACTAAAATCATAAGCATAGGGACATAGAGATAACAAGAACAAAAAGACCCATGTCACCAATGTTTGAGGCTTTATCTATTGATGAAAACAAAGCACCAAGAAGAAAGGGGACTATGAGTCCCTTCTTCCTCCAAGGGAAGGCTCTTGGACCCTCACTAGTAGCTCTTCTTACAACAAGAAAAATGAAAAATGGTGATGAAAGAACTCCTTACAAATCCACTCAATGGTGAGATGGATTGCTCAATGAAATGGTGCCAATGTGCTCTTGTCAAGGATGGAGTCCTTAAAACAATATAGGCAACATAACATTACTTTGAATTCCTTCAGAAAATGAGGTGCATTCATGGATTTTTATAGCATTGCATTGGGTTATTGTGTAACTGCTTTGTAGTGTGAAAAGAGGCCATTTAGGGCATTATTAGGTATTTGACCAGCTTACCATTCAGATCCAGCCCGGATTTGGAGGTCAAATCAACTTGGGAGCTGAACCATAAGTGGTTGGGAGGCCGACCACATTCATAAATGCGCCGTTTAGCAGGTGCACGGATTTTTGCGCTAACATTCGCGCATCGTGCGCGTATGTGCGCTTTGTACATTCTTGTTCCGCGCATGTGCGTGCGCGCCCAACTTCTGTAAAGTGCTCTTCAATTTTTCACTACTTTGTATAGTTTTTGACCTTTTTTGAATGCTGTGATATGAATGACTTCATTACTGTTTGACAATGCTGAGTTCTTATAACCATGTGCGGATGAAATTTCAGTGATAAAAGATGCCCCCTGATGGATGAGGTTAGGAGCATACGTATAGCCGAAATCCATCAATGTTTCTTCTACTGGGAAGTTTGTTGTAAGATAGAGCAATAGTGGGATTGTTCAGAGCGATCCGTTGGAGAAAAGAGGAACCGGTAGGACCCGATCTTCCATGAGGTGTATAAAATAGAAAACTGTGTACAAACGAGGCGGGCATGCCCCATGCTCGTATCATGTAACTTTGGAAAAAGATGACTGAAGTGTTGGTGTAGACAACTGCAGCGCCCTCGGGGGCGGTCGTGATAGAGGCAGAAGACAATTCTGCAAATGAACATGCTCTGAATAGTAGGCATTGATCGTGGTAAGAAGTAGCAGCGATGATGTGGGCATTGAGAGCCGTGCCAAGTTCAGAGGTCTTTGGTAAACAAAAGAACTAACTGCAATAGTCGCAAAGTAAGACTCACCGTAACATGAGAAAGTGTTGGCATCGAATGTTACGGGAGTCAACGATAGCAGGGAGCAAATGGTGTTTCACCCTGTGCCGTCTGAGATCTCTCATTGAGTGGAGAATGAGAATCAAGATACTGTCGCCCTTCCGGAAAATGGTGCTGATGTCGACAAAAGGGGACGCGACTCCCAGAAGCAAAGGGCTTCGTGAAATCTATTGAGGCGAGGAAGTGGCAGAGGTACATGGACGAAGTCAAGAAGTGGGAAGACTCAAGACTACCCTTGGTTGGAGGATTTATGAGATAAAAGGCGGCCGCAACCGTGTAACGAGGTCGAGTGTCAGGGGGATGACAAGACCGGTGATAAGTTGTGCTAGAGGCGGGACAAGGTGAACAAATTCGGAGGGTAGAGGTAAGCAATGCTCCAACAGAGGGTGACATGGGTTGCGTGTGGCCAAAAGGAAGGAAGTAAGTCGGCAAAGGTGACGACAAAAAAAAGAGAATGTAATGACTGGAAATAAAGGCGTTTGTACACTAAATAACGAATAATTGGGGGGAAATGTACAAATACAGAAACGGGTGCCCCAGTGTGATATGGGTGTCCCACGTAGGGAATAATGTGCTTGGAAGACTGATGAAGGGTGGGGGCCCCATTGGTGAGTTTCTGTATGAGGTAGGTGAAATGAAGGTAGGTTCGCAGATGGGAAAACTGATTGTGGATGAAATGGAGGGTTCATGATACTGCGGAGGTGCAGGTAAAAAATAGAACCGTAGAGAGATAACCTGGGAGTCCGTGTGGGAAAGCTAGCAAAATGAGGAGAAGGATTATGTGGCTGAGTCATGACATGATGAAAGACTATCGGGACTCCCATCCCTAAAGGGTAATGAAAAATAGCATGAGTGTCAAAAAGTGGCAAAAGGTGCTATGAATGGGGCAACTCATGTGGGTAAGAATGCTACCGGGTAACAGTACCGAAGATGCAAATGGAGGCGTGGGTACTGCAGAGCCGAGAATGGGGATCCTAGAGGCCGATATCAGAGGGTGTGACTGGAAATGTAAATGCGATACAACGGGAAAGACTACATGCCAGTGCTGAGTATATACCTGAAGGGGTTGTGTCGATGGATGATGATCAAGTACCTGCACACATGAAAACCAAATACCCAAAGTGAACAATATCTGAAGAGAATCAAAGACATGAGCATGTATTTGACAAGTGTGACTATGCGCATGCGTACCTGACCATGGTATGAAAAAAAGGTGCCCTAGGGGCGCAGGATGAAAAGTGACCCAGTGACTGCTGTGATATAGGTGACGGGATGTTGATCCCATGGCTGAAGGCGGATTGAAAAATGGACATCGTGATCTCCTGGAATGGTGAGTGGAAGTTTGGCAAAAGGCCTATATATAGCTGTAGGGCCCACATTGCCACCTCATTTGTACCTGCTGTAATAGTGACTGGATGAGCAGTTTTCAGAGGAGATTGGGGGATTCGGGGAGGACGAGGCAGCCGATTGAGGATCTACGAGTATCAGGTTAGTGGTCTGATCATCCTGCATAGAAATAGGTTTTCAATTTTTGGGCAGGGGATGTATGGAGGGCCGTACAGGGGTATTTAGGGGATATGGGCCCCACATGCGCGGGCGATCCGGTGATAGGCGCGCATACGTGCACGCCTGTACACTGAATATATGCACACGGGGGCGCGATAAATGGATTTTAAGGCGCGCCTGAAGGGTGCGCCTGGGAGTTGAACAGGCGCGTACCAGTGCGCGACTGTGGGTTTGACAGGCGTGCATCTGTGCGTGTCTGTATGGTGAACAGGCGCGCGTAGGGGCGCGCCTGTGAAGCAAACAGGTGCGCACTGATGCGCACCTATGTAGTGCACAGGCGCGCATATATGCACGCTTGTGTAATGAAAAGACGTGTATGTGTGCGTGCCTGTGGGTAACAAAAACCGCGCCTAGGAGGCAAGGTTAGAAGTGTAAAAAACAAGTCTGTTTGATACTATTGATGGTTGCATGAGCTGATATAGGGCTCTGTGTTGTCTGCAAGTGGACGGTGGTGATGATGCCAGTGCAGTGGCGAGAGCGAGACTGGGCCCAGTTGCGAGACACCGTGGCCATTGAGGGGCTCGGAGTGCATGCGACTTTGGCAACCTGTGGGTTGCTAAAGTTCTTTGAGTGCTCGTTGATATGGGCACAGGAGTATCTATTACAGTTCCTGATCCATATGTGGATTTCGGAGCTGCATTGCTTCCTCGTACGAGGAGAGTAGATCCCCATCACTGCGGTGGAGGATATATATTTCTTGACTAGGCTCCCCTTTCGGGGAACGCCCCTACCGGTGGAGCCGGTGTTGCCGAGGACTACTTTGCTTGCCGAGATTGGCCAGAGATATTGTTCAGGTCGACACTTTATGTCTAGGACGGTGGTGAGTATAGCGACGATAAATTCCCAGGCGCATCGTTGTATAGCAGCGATGATTGTGTGGGTATATGGGTCACTGGCGACCCAGCGGATTAGTGGTGGCCAGCTTTTGGTGCTGGAGAGAGTGTTGGCCAACGAGCGGTTCGCTTGGGGGCTGACGCTGCATGTGAGGATGGTGGCGCAGTTGGACCATTGTCGGTCCACTGGTGCGGGGGAGTTTGCATTTGGGTCCATCCTAGTGACCTGGTTTTTAGAGAGGGTGTCGATGTTGCGCCTGAGGATTCTACTAGAGATGTCGGGGGCGCGAGAGACGCGGTTGAGGTGGTGGTCGACAGTTTTGGTTCGTCACGGTGGTGGCGAAGGTGGCCACTCCTTTTCGGCAAAGGCGACACAGGTATGGCGGCAGATGCCGCAGGTGATACTTCGTTACCCCTATGCTGGGGTGGACTTCCGGGGTGACCCGGACATGGTTCTACCTCTAGGGGAGGTGTTTGACCATCGAGGTATGTTTAGTATTGGTGTGCATGTTTTGGTTTATGTTGTTTGTTGAGATAGCAGTCCATATGTATATGATATAGATGCTGATACTATATGTTGTTGTTTTGCATGTGCATATGTGGCACCTCGCGGGTGCAAGGTGGAGATGCAGAGAGCACCGGCTCGTCGAGAGCCGGAGAGACTACCGCATGGAGAGATACGTCGGCGAGAGGATGCCGTGAGGTGACCAGCTGAGCCAGAGAGGGGAGCAAGGAGGCACCGGTTCGATGACCCTAGTGCGGGGCCATCACACTCTCCTCCGGTGGCGGCCAGAGTGGATTTTGATGACATACGCCGTCGTCTGGAGACGGTTTTACAGGATGTGCCTGAGGGCATGTGGATGCTCATCTAGGACGAGAGTTTTTTGGAGCAGTGTGTAGGGGTACTGCCACCATGGCGAGCCATAGTGCGGCGAGCAGCAGTGCTTGCTGCTATGACGAGTGGACGCCTGCCGCTGGGGCAGGAGGGTCCTGTTGGTGGTCCACCACCACCACCTGGGGCAGGTGGTGGTGGGCCACCACCGTTTGAGGGAGGAGCAGGTGGTGGTGCGATAGAGGAACCATGAGTGGTGCATGATGTATATCTTTTTTGTGGTATATAGGCTAGTGAGCCCATTTTTGTACCGAGGTGCTGCATTGGCCTGCGGATACATGTATTTTTGTATGTAAACATTCGGATGGCCTGATGGGCCTTTATATATATATGAGTATACATATTTGAGATACTGATGTTGTCTACATGTTTTTTGCTGATGTTGTGAGTATGTCCATTCTATATATATGCTGTGACAGGATTTGTGAGATGTTTATGTATGTGTAGCTTGATGTGATATATGCCAATCTAACATAATATTAGCTAGGGTATCTGTGATTTGATTCAATTGTCTTGGAATATGTGTAAATGTAATGGAATCAAAATGTCGAGATAACAGTCTAACCTGCAGGTATTTGCGAAAGAGGCATGGATCACGTACGCGGTACACATTGTTGAGCTTGAGAACGACTAGTTGAGAGTCGAGGAAGATGCTAAGATGGCGAATATGATAATGCTAGGCATAAACCAGGAGGCCAATGACAACAGTGTATTCGGCTTGGTTGTTGGTTTCTGACCCCAAACATATGCCGCTTGAATGGAGCATTTCATGTGAGGGGGTGTAGAGAGCCCAAGCAGCTGAAGCGATATTTTGTGTCCAACGGCTGGCGCCATCGACGTAACCAATGTGGTAGGCTGGTGGAGGAAGCATCTGTCAATAGCACAAGGGATAGTTTAGACATGAGGGAATGAGAAAAAAGATTAAAAACACTAAAAAAGAAGAAATAACCTAAAGTAGAATGACTGCTTTTAAGCATAAAATTTCTTGAGATACAACCCATTGACGGGGTCTTTGAGAGAGAGGCCTTCGGGAGAGGCCAGGATGTATGCGCCTTTGGTGAGGCAATGTTGGATAATGTAAGGGCCATGCCAAAGTGATTTGAATTTGCCGTGTCCAAAGGTATCGTGAGTGATATCATAAGCCAGGACGAGGTCGCCTTTGCGGAATGATCGAAGGCTGACATGGCGATCAAAGGTAGCTTTGGATCATTTTTTAGCTGCCTCATTGTTCTGTAAGGAAGATCGACGATCTTCATCCAGAGACTCCAAGTTTAGCAAGCGCTGCTCCATTGGAGAAGTGTCAGGTAATATCTCAATTGCGGTGCGTAAGGTGGGAATTTCGCACTCGATGGGAAGAGTTGCCTCGACCCCATGGACTAAATGGAATGGTGTGAAACTAGTATCGGTTTTCACCGCCGTTCGATAAGCCCATAGTGCAGAAAATAACATATGATGCCAATTGGTTTTATGTTTATTAACTGTTGGTTGTAACATGGTCTTGAGGACTTTGTTAACTGCCTCGACCTGTTCGTTTGACTAAGGGTAATATGGTGAGGCAAAATCATGAGAGAAGCCTAACCGAGAGGAGAGTTCGATGAAGATCTCATTTTTGAAGTGTTTCCCATGGTCAGAAACGAGTTGGAGGGGTACTCCAAAGCGGGATATGACGTGGTTAAAGAAAAAATGCATTGCAGTGTCAGCGGTATTATTGAAAGTGGGCATAGCTTCGGAACATTTGGTGAAGTAGTCAACGACGACAACGATGTATTTGTGACCATCGCTGGAGGGTGGATTAAAAGTCATAAAGTCGATGCCCCATTTGCAAAAGGGTCCGGCTATAATGACAGGGTGGAGAAGAGCAAGGGGAGCCCAGGCTTTGTTGGCGTAGAGCTGACATTGCTCACATCATTTCACGGCATGGATGCAATCATGAAACAAGGTAGGCCAAAAGTAACCGGCTCGGATAATATTTTGAGCAGTGGATATACCCAAAAGATGGCCCCCACATGCGCCACTGTGGTAGTCATTTAATACTCTATCGGCCTCGTCAATAGTCAGGCATCGACGAAGAATGGTGTCGATGCCCCGCCGGTATAAGATGTCTCCAATGAGAAGGTAGCAGGAGGCTTGATGGCGAATACGTCGACGATCATCTCGTGAAAGGTGGTTACCGAAATTTTGAGTTCGGATATAGACGAGGAGGTCACCGTACCAAGGATCATCCGAAGTAATGTAAAAGAGATGTTCGTCAGGAAAGTCGGTATTGGCGGGGGCACTGGTGGTGTCAGAGGGGAGGGCCGTGACAAGTTCGGCGAGAACGAGGGCCTTCTTACTCTTAGGTGTTGAGAACTCGAGGTCATACTCCTGAAGGATAATGATCCATCGAGCGAATTTACCGTTGACTTGCCGACGGCTAAGCAAGTATTGCATAGGGTTGGAATCTGCGATGACCTTTGTGGTGCGAAGCAAAATGTAATGGCGCAGTTTCTGGACTGCGAGGACAACTGCAAGAGCAAGTTTCTCTTCGTGTTTATACTTCAAGGGTGGTCCTGAGAGGTTCTTACTAACATAATAAATGACGTGTTCACGATTGTCATCTCCGAGCTGGACGAGGATGACGACTACTGATACAGCTGATGCTGATACGTAGAGGATGTAGTCGCGATTATAGTTAGGTGCACTAATTAAAGGTGCATTTGAAAGTGCTTCTTTAAGATCGTCAAATGAATGTTGGGCATGGTCGTCCCAGTGAAAAGGGATGTCGTGACATAGTAAGGGGAGGAAACCGTGTGCGCGTATGGCGTAATCGGGAACAAAGCATCTGAGAAAGTTGGCTTTGCAGACTCTGAAGTTGTCGTAAATTCTGGGGAGGTGGAATTTCAGTGATAGCTTGGACTTTGAGGGGGTCCACGGTAATACCGCTTTGGGAAACAATAAAGCCGAGGAGGCGCCCTGTGGTGACACATAACACACACTTGAGAGGGTTCAAGCGGATGTTATACTGATGACACCACTGGAAGGTGATTCGTAAATCATCGAGATGCTGGGTGCGTTTCTTAGATCGAGCTGTGAGGTCGTCCAAGTAGGCGAGGATGATTTTAGCCAGATTGTGGAAGATGTATGTCATCGCCCACTGGAAAGTTGCACCGGTGTTCTTTAAGCCGAAAGGCATGACACAGTATGCAAAGGTACCCCACGGGGTAGTGAATGTGGTTTTATACTGATCTGCTGGGTGGATTTGAATTTGGTTGTAGCCAGAGAAGCCATCCATAAAGGAGAGAGCGTCATGGCCAGTGCAGTCGTCGATAATTTAATCGATGAAAGGCATTGGAAAGTTGTCTTTTGGACATGCGTTATTGAGATCGTGAAAGTCTGTGCAAACACGGATAGTGCCCTGTTTTTTGTCGACGGGTATAGGGTTGGAAACCCAAGAAGTGTAAGCGATGGGGTAAATAAACCCGGCCGTGCGTAATTTGTCAATTTCAACTTTGATAGCCGCGGCTTTGGATGGGTGTAGCGGTTGCTGTTTTTGGCGAATTGGTGTGATGTCGGGCCAGGTGTCGATGCGATGTTCGACATTAGAGGGATCAAGGCCAGGCATTTCCATGTATGACCAGGTGAAAATATCCCTATATTCTTGGAAGAGGGCTTTAAATGCTGCAATTTCCTGAGGAGTGCAAGCAGCTCCAATGGTGATTTCTTCGATGATGCCATGTTTAATGGAAATGTTGATTTTGATGGTGGGGGAAATGTTGGCCATGTTGCCTTCTTCAAATGCATCAGGGGTAGGAATGGGATTGTTGAACCAATCGATAGGCCCGGATGGGATAAATCTTTGGTTTCGATTGTGTAAATGGGGTTTTGGTTAGGAGGCATGGGGGATTCCTGTGGAGAGAAGAGTGCGCGGTGATGTAGCGCATCCCAGGGTGAGTCTAGGTGGTTTAGCTCTTCGATTATTTCCTTGTCACATTGGAAATTCCAGGAATACAAGGGGTCATGAGGAGTGATCTCGGTGACAGTGTGGTTTCCCCCTGATGAAGAAGAAGGGAGAACAATGCTAGGAGATGGGGAGGGTTCACTCGACATAAACCATATATTGAAGTACTGAGGGGTACCCGTGGTGGATGGGTGGAGAGTGTCCATAGGGGAATGAGTAGGAGAGTTGGGGGGGTTGCGGGGTAAATCCTCAGAGATGTCATTCAAGAACCATGGAGGCATTGGGAGTGCCTCGGGCTCGGGAGAAATGACATGAAGATCCTCTAGTGACGAGGTAAGGTCAATTATTGCCTCTGCGGGTTAGTGAAGCATGGCCAATTGACGTTGCCTGTATTCAAGGATCATAGGACACTGGTATGTAACATGAGCTAATGAATCACAGAGAGAGCAAGGGCATCTCATACGTTCATTGACTGAAGTGGTGACATAGCGGATGTCAGTGATATTTGTTGAAGAGGACATAGCAGGGCGTGGGTTGTTCTGGAAGTTCTGGCGCACAGCGGCCAATGTCTGTCGAAAGCGTGGCAGTGCTGGGCAATGATGGGTGTAATGGCCATACTCGGAATAGTTAACACAAGAGTATTTGGTCCTCAACCCTTTACTACTGGAAGGGTTGATGGGACTAGCAGTAGTGGCGGGTGTTGTGGGAGTTGGATTGAGGGGAATCAAATTCCGTAATTCAGGGAGTGATGGACAATTATTGGTTTGGTGGCCCTCTTTCTCACATAGTGCGCAAGGTGGTGGGATGCGTGGAGGAAGTGGAGCAGTGGGCTCCTTCTTCTTTCTCCTGCCCCCAGCTATAGCAGGGGGGTTAGTGAGTGCGGGGGTGGTGGGGGTAAGGACAAGAATTGTCATGGGAAGTCCTTCTTGTGGAGGAAGGGATGGTCGAGGGACCATCTCTGGTGGGTGTAAATACCAAACTGGGATTGCTAACACCATATTTGGTAGTGTGAGCGTTGCGGCTACCTGAAAAGCTTCGATACCTGGTGGAGGGTAATAGAAGGGAATTTGGGTAAGGGGTTGGGGGACTGTCTCCCAGATGGGATTATGCCCTTGAGGGGATGTGGATTCATGGACTGTTGAGGTCGACGAGTGCGCAGGAGGCTTCGACGGGAGTGGTTCTACGACTATTGGGATGTCAGGAATGACTAAAGCCTCCTGAGGAGGAAGAGCATCCTCTGTGTGAGTTCCGTTAGATGATACGATGCATACCTGATTAGTAGGATGAAGGAGTGGTGGTGCTCCGTGGTACGTCCCTAACAAGGATGGATCTTTGAAAATCCTAGGACCCATTTCGACGAGTGGGTATGCGTCTTGGTTGGTGTGGATGAGAGGAAGAATGTTATCAAGGTTGGCTGATGGGTTAGGCTCATAATGTGAGACTTGGTCGATGGTCACGATCTTCCCATTGTGGGGGAAAATCATTGTCTGAAAGACGGAAGATGCCACTGCCTTCATAGCGTACATGTAGCTACGACCAAACAGGATATTATAATTGAGCGGGGCATCGATAACTTTGATATCAATGAGAATAGTCTTGCCCCCGAGTTCAACGGGGACATTTTGGAAGAGCCCTTCAGGAGAGGATGGTCGTCCATCATAAGCTCGTAATGTGATGGTAGAGGGTATGAGTTCCGGGGAACCAAGTTTCTACCATACGGTTTTTGACATGATGCACGTAGACGCACCTTCATCAATGATACACTGATGAACTGTGATGTTCTGTATTTTTATTGGTATTTGAAAAGAGATCAAGGCGGGAAGACGAGGTTCTCCACTGTCAAGATAAAAGGTGATGAGTCGAGTATCTGCAGGGTCGACTTCCCCCAAGGTGGAAAGTAGTGATTTCCACTGGGTAGGACAAGTCTGGAGGACTTCCAAGACTGACATGGCAGCCAGGGATTGCGCTAAGTCATCTACCAAGCTATAGTTATGAGTTTCCCTAGCCTGTGGGTTGTGGACATTCCTGCACAAGGGGATGTGAGGGATGCATAGTGGTGGTTCGTCGGAAGGGAGAGGGATCACCAACGGGGGTCCTGTCGGTGTAGGGTTTGTCTCTGGAGAGATGGGGACAGACTCAGCAGGGGTATGATACTGATGATTATGGGTTTGCAGAAGGATTTCTTCCTCACTGGTGAGGAGAATTGTACGCTCTGCTGGATGGTTGGGGTTGTGGTATTGTCCCACCTGAGGTGGGGGGTGTTGTGTGTATTGTTGGGTGTTTATCACACCTTGATGTGGAATAGGATTTTGCAGCATGGTGGGAGGGGGTTTTTGCACGTATTGTTGTGGTGCCTGCTGAGGGGCAGGTTGTGCAGGAGAGTGGGGAAGACTACCAGAGTCTTTCAACTGTTTGAAATCAGCGATTTGGGGGAAATGATGAGTGTAATGACCGAACTCACCACAAAGGGCACAAGGGAAGATGGTTTTAACATTATTTCACCCTTGGCATTTGTTATTATTGCCCCCTTGGGGGTTTTGGTTCCCTTGGTTCTGGTTGCCCCCAGTGGGTTGGTGCTGTGGGGGTTGATTCCCGCCTTGACCTAGGTTGTTGTTATTCCTGTTCCGTCCTTTCTTCTTGGAATTGTTTGATGGATGAGTTGGGTTGGCTGTATTCAACTGTTCAAAACTTTGGTATTGTTGAGCAGTAGAAGGTTGAACAAAATTTACCCCCGCATGTGGATGTGGGGGAGCCATGGGTTGTGGAGGACTAGGAAATGGGAAGTATGGATTTTGTGGTGGTACTGATCCATAAGGTACATAGGAAGGCGTAGTTATTTCACTAGTACTATAAGTTGATGTTGAGGGAGTACCACTGTTTGTGGGAATAGGTGGATGTATGGGAGGTGCCGGTGGTGGTCCACTGATGGGTGGAGGTATAGCAACAGGGTATGGCTATTGATAAGGGTGTGGGGGGTAATAAGGAGTGCCCCCATATGTCGGTGGGTATTGAGGTGTTCCATACATCGGTGGTGGTTGGGGTTGTGGGCCATGGTGTGTGGTGGCACCTATTAGTCCATCTGCTGAGTGAGACATCCCCGGTTTGTCTTGGCCAAATGGCACCGGTTTTGGAAGATCAAGAAGTACCATGTATAAGTACCCTGACTGTGCATAAATGAGGTCATACTATTGGGCCTTACTGATGGCTTCCTCTTCGGATTGAGGGAAGGTGGAAGCTACATCCTTTCCAAGGAGAGAGACAAGTGATCTAAGAAACCAGTCGAGGCACTGTTGCTTGGTGGTTTCTGCTTTGCACAAACTACGTCTCCTACACCACTCGTGAATGTGGTCAGCGATGTGTGTGGCTGAGGTTTGTTTGAAGTTAGACAGTAGTTCTAGACCATTGTCATAGCGGATGGGTAGTTGGAAGAAGGTCAAGAATGCTTTGGCCAATGACTCAAAGGTCGCATGGGACCCTGATTTTTCTTCAACATACCATTTGGCCGATGGGCCAGTGAGTGTGCATTGAAATAATCGCAGTCTGATGGAATCATCCATAATGCTGTTGGAGGAGAACCGTAGGTGAAAGGTCATGACATGGTTGGCATGGTCATTGCCTGCCTTTCCTTCAAACTTTGGTATGTCTGAAGGGAGTTTTGTTGGCATTGCAGGCCATGTAGGATCATGCAATATAGGATCATTAGTGAGTTTGGTGAGATCTGATATGTTGAGAGAGGCCAAATATGGCATCTGTACTGGGGGGGAAGGATTAGCTCCAGCCATAGTGTGTTGTGAACCTGACCCTTGATGAGGACTAGGTGGGTTGGTGCTCCCTCCTTAAGAGGAAGTGGTTCCCCCGCTTCCGTGTAAAGGAGAGTGAGTGAACGGATGACCTTGGGAAGTAGACCCAAGTAATGTAGAACCAAGAAAAGATGATCCTAAGATAGTAGCACTTACAGGAGTGTGTGAAGGAGGTGCCGATGAGAGGGCACGACCATATACTCCCCCTAAGATAGGAGGGATATTGAGAAAGTGCCGTGAATGACGGGGGTTCTGTGGTTCCCCTATGATGTCAGACTAACTGTGTGAATGTGTGCAAAAAGTGGTGAGAATAATATAGAAACAAGAGCCTTTGCATTGAATGTTGACACAATATATATATCCAAATCAAACTGTAATCAGATGTGCATCATACATAAAATGAGAAAGAAACATATATATGGGTAAATGGGTTTTGTCCGCGTGGGGGGAATCAAAAGAAAGAAAATGCTCGTGTCCTAGAAGACGTAACGTCCTTCCTCTCAAATAGCACTGGACCTTCCAATAGTACTCAACAGTGGGGTCTGAAGTCACCGGAAGAGAAACTAATGAAGGATGAAATAATTGGTTATAATGAGGGGTAAAGGGGGCATATCCCAAAAGAGTTGGCGATATTTCCCAATAGCCACACAAAATCCAATCAAGGTGCAATTGCAACCCACAATTTCCACCTGGGTAGATGTCCTAAAGTT
>ML787607.1:289300-306287 GCA_009831015.1 Picea engelmannii
TCCATATTTACTTCTTATCAACCATGAAAAAACAATAATGAGTCATATTTACATCAAACACTATTGGGTCCATTACCCAAAACTTTGTGCTACAGGTCTTTCTTCAAGGGTTGACATCAATGACAACCAACCTTAATCAACACATGTGTTCTTGAAGAGGCCAAGTACACATCCCCTCCTTCTTCCTTGGAGGTCTTTTCTCGTGTAGAAGAAGATTATTCAGATCCATTCTTTTTCTCAACTTTGGATATACATTGCTTCTTGTAGTGCCCTTCTTTTCCACACCTCCAACATACCCTTACAAACTTTCCGGGAGATTTAGATATACCCTTAGACTTAGATCTCCCACTTGAGAAATTAGATCTATTTCTTTCCTGGGAACGTCCTCTTGCAAATAATGCGTCTATGCTATGTCCTTCCATATTCTTCTGTCTCATCTCCTCTGACAACAAGGATGATACCACTTCTTCAAACTTCAAAGAAGTTGTATTACTACCTATGGCCATAACCAGACTATCTCACAAGTCTGGTAAAGAACACAACAAACTGATACATTTATCTTCATCTGAAATTTTAATCTCAACAGATACTAACTGACTTACCACAGTATTGAAGGCGTTCAAATGCTCTGCCACTGAGTCTCCATCTCTCATCCTCAAGTTATACAGCTTCTTTATCAAGAATAGTTTATTTACCAGGGACTTAGACTGATACAACTTCCCCAACTTTTCCCATAAATCCTTGGCTATAGCTTCCTCTAACACATTCAGTAATATTGAATCGGAGAGACACAGTCGGATTGTGCTCTTTGCCTTCCGATCTATCTTTTTCCAATCATCTGTAGAAGTTCCTGTAGGTGCAGTACCTGGATCTACCGCGATCCACTGATCTCTGTCCAACAAAATATCTTTTATCTTGAGTTTCCATAGCTCAAATCTTTTCCCATTAAACTTCTCAATCTCCATCTTCGAATTGCTTGCCATTTCTTTTCACCTGAAAAACAATACCGCAGATCTCTCACTATAACAAGGCTTATCACAGTCCTGAGCCAAACCCTTGAACAAAAAGGTGTCCCCCTGAAGCCAATAAAGCTCTGATACCAAATGTAAATCCTAACCTTGTACAATATCTACTGCAAACAGATATTTAGAAAAGAACAGAAAATATACAATGGAAAATACAAACATTACACAGAGATTTTTCCCCTGGAAAGCCAAACCGGGAAAACCAACATATTCTATATTCATTCATTGTGTTAAATTGTTTACAATACAATATACATATAGGAGCCAACGACATCCAAAACCCTAACCCAATGACCTAGATTAGTCCAAAACCCTAATTCCTTAACCGAAAATAGAAAACCATCGACAAAAACCATGTGTCGAAAAACCACCTAAATACATGACACATTTCTCGAGGTAGGTGCCACCAATTCAGTCTTAGTGGACGTTAATCATCATCACCATAAAAATAATATATTAAATAAATCAATTAATTTTCATATTTTTTAAAAAAATGAAAAAAATTGAATAAACAAAATTTATTCGTCATTAAATAATATCCATTATCATTATCATTTTATTATTTATATTTTATTTTACATTATAATCATGAGGGTGAGGGTGGGGGTGGTTGGAAATATTAGAGAAAATAGGGTGGGGGAGGGGGGAAATATTAGAGAAAATGTATTAATACATTTTCTCTAATATTTCCCCTCACCCCACCCTCATATATACATTACATTTTCTCTAATATTTCCCCCCACCCCCACCCCCACCCTCGCCCTCATATATACATTACATTTTCTCTAATATTTCCTCCCACTCCCACCCGCACCTGCACCTGCATATAATACATTTTCTCTAATATTTCCCGTCACCTCCACCCACATATATACATTTTCTCTAATATTCCCCCCACCCCACCTCACCCTCATATATTTGATCAGAAATTTATCTTTGATATGATGACTAGACCTATTGAGATATGACCAAAATAACATAGCATTGTACCGGGTAATTGTAAAATAGTGAACATGGCACATATAAAAGGCTGGAGGTGGGTTGGGGGGGGGGGGGGTTGATATTAGAGAAAACACATTTATATTTCATTTTCTCATTTTTTTAATCACTTATGAACAAAATAAATTAACTTTTATCATTGAAACCAAGTTGGGGTTTTCATAATATTGAGTCAAACAATTTCTATCCAATTTAAAAGAACAAAATAATGATTTAATTAATCATATTCATCAAGACATTTCTTGGAAACATCTCTCAAACTCTCCAAAAATCATGTTTGAGGAATATCATAAACTATACGAATATCAGGGTATTTTCAGGGTTATATAATCACTCCACTATATGTTGTATTATGCATATGCATATGGGAAATTACCACTAAACACAAGAATTCATATTCGAATATCACTTTATATAGTGTGAGAGTAGTCAATCATTAAGTGATAATAATAATAATCTAATTTTAAGGTCATTGCCAAGCAATCTTGAACAAAAAAGGAAAACCAAGATTATAGATGACTTAAGATTGCCTTATATATAATATATTAACTCTATAATGCAAGGAGCCATGCTAATGACAATTTGTTGTAAGATCAGTTTAAGTATATGGGCATGGGCATGTAGATGAGTAAGAGACATGGTGAATAAAGTGGGTGCAATTGCATGTCAAAAGTTTAGTGCATTTGCCAAACCAAAAAGTATATGGATACAAAGAGCATGAGTATCAATCACATGTATAACTAAAGTTGTAAGGCACCAAAAAAATTAAAGTGTAATGATGAGGCATGCATTAGGGTGATGTAGATAGACAACTTGATGAATAATTGTAATTGGAAGATCAACCATCATAATGGATCAACATCTCCTTTATCTATATTCCTTTATCTTCTTGACATTTGTACAATATAATAATGTTAGAATGAACAACCAAGGAGCAAAATGCTTTGTATTATTTTGCACCATATTATTTATTTACATCCCCAAAAGTGTACAGGGGTTGATGTTAGTCATAATTTATTGATAGTTATGTGAATTTGTTAAAAAACTTCATGTTGTTCATGTCATTGTTTTACAAACATTTTTTCCACTAATATTGGCATAGTTGATATATTGCCCAAATTTATTTCTCAATTTATGTATGGATATTTCAAGAATTTATTTATGATATTATTTGATTTCTTAAATATTTGACTTGTCATATTCTATTATTTGTACATTCAAGAATAATACATGGTAGTTGTTGTTGTGGCTATGCTTATTTATGTAGAGTGTACTTTAAAATCTAATTGGTATCAAAGCATCATTTTTTGCGTAGTTGAACTCTATAGAGCTTGTAATCAAGAGTTATACTCAAATGAAGAAGGAAATAGAGGACAAATTGTAGAGTCACATAAAAATGTTCAAAGTTGAAGTTGTTATTCTTAACATGAAGGTTGGGTCTACAGATGAAAAATTGATGAATATTGTCCATTTTTTTAGAACTTAGAAGGAAATAGATGACAAATTGCATAGTCACATTAACATGTTGAAAGTTGAAGTTGTTATTCTTAATATAAAGGTCAGGTTCATGGATGCAAATTGATGAATATTGACTTTCCAATCAAGGTTTAAACCATTATGAAATAGACAAGACCATGAAACTTAGTCAAGGTAAGAGTTTTTGTTGGAGCTTTGCAATATCTTCACAAGTTCATTCCACATTTTTTTGGTACTATTGCACCATTACATTCTTTGAAAAAGGTATAGACTGTTGGAAATTTGATTGTCATTTATGTCAACCCTAGAAGAAGTTCAGAAGCCCCCGCAAATTGGTTGATGAAAAATAACATGAAGGACATTAAAAATGCATGTATAACCCCCATGTATTGATAGCCCTCATCGAACCATTTCCAACGATAGGTGGCATGCCATGTGGCTCCTCACAATTGAGGAGATATTCTTTCTTGAAGATGACAATGTGAATTGAAAACAAGAAATTACAAGTCGGCCCTAAAGTCAATTAAAGAAAATTATTGCAAAATAAGAAATGATAGGTCCGCTCTAAAGTCAGAAAAGGAAGTGATTGGAAGAGTATAAATATACATCAAGAACCTTTCATTTAATCATCCAAGTAAGTGTGATGGAGCTAGCATAAGTGGGTCTACACTTGTGCTAGGAATATTGGCAAAGTTCAGCGAGGAGAAAGTATGAAAAGAGAGAAGGGTATGGAGGTGATTGAACTATCCTTCCGAGGGCATCCACGAGTTGCATTGGAGTAAAGAACAGATATCCATGGGTCGTAGTGGAGCAAGGCACAGATGTCTGAAGGTCATAATGGAGAAAAGCATGGATTTTCGCGAGTTGACAGTTGACAAGTAGTGGATCTAAAGAAAGGCTTGAGGAGAAAGTTTTGAGGAAGGTTTGAATATATTTTATCTCATGTACTAGGTTGTTATTATGATAAAAGTAACATGTTGATTCTTTTATAAACATATTCAAGGGTGGAAGGAAGGGGAAAGGAAAGGGGGTTGTCGCTTTCTTCCGGTTGGTGTCAAAGAATGTAGGGAGTTGGAGTTTCCTTCAAGTTGGAGTTTAAAAATTAGGGGGTTGGAGCCTCCTTCCATTTGGAGTTGGATAACTTGGAAGTTGTAGCTTCCTTTGAATGAAATATTTTATTATATAAGAAAAACATTCAGTGGATTTTCACTTATATCTATTGTGCATTGTGTATCTCTTCTTCTACGCTTTATTGGATATATTATTTGATTGGAAAGTAAAGTTGTAAAAATCTATAAATTGTACTTGATACGGATTCACCCCCCCTCTCAATATCGACAATTGGTATCAGAGTAGGTTACCTTAAACACAGTTTAACCACTAGAAGGAAGACCGTGAACAACAATGGAAGGCCAAGGCCACATTCCAAATGGGATTGCACCATTTTATGGAAACGATTATGCATATTGGAGCAATAGAATTCAAACTTGATTGATAGCCATCGGAGTGGATGTTTGGATCTCAATTGTCAATGGCTATAAAGTGCCAAAAATGACTCCAATTGATCAATATGAGAAGAAATAAATGATTTGTAATTCAAAGTTTAGACATATCATCTTGGGTGGATTGAAATCAACTATTGTTATCAAGGTGATGGGATGCAACACAACTAAAGAGGTATGGGACAAACTTAAAAACATTTATGAAGGTGACTCTAAAGTCAAGCAGGACAAGCTTCAACGACATAGAGCACAATTTGAAAATATGAGAATGGAAGAAAATGAAGATATTTCAACCTATTTACATAGAGTAGATGAAGTTTTCAATGCTATCATATGATTAGGAGAAGAATTCAATGAATCCTTGGTTGTACATAAAGTTTTGGGATCACTTCTTGCAAGATATGATGCCAAGGTCTCAACCATTGAAGAAAATAGGGACTTGAAAAAAATGGCAATGGATGAATTACATGGATCCCTCATAGCATATGAAATGAGAACATGTACAAAAAATGAACAATAAAACAAAGAAGCAACCTTTAAAGCTATGAATAGAACAAAGGACAAGGAAAACAAGGAAGAAGAAAGATTCGGCTATGATTCAGATGAAGAAAAATAACATTTTGTAAGAAATCTCAAGAGGGGAACCGGAAAATACAAAGCAAGGGTGATTTTAAGAACCCCCCCTAAATTTATATATATAATAAATGGCGAATCCCCATGATACATAGGAAAAAATGAAGGCTATTTTATCAATTATATAGTATGTATATATAATTTTTTGGCGAATCTTTTAGTCAATTATATAATCTTGTAAAATCTTAGCGAATCTTTAACCTTATTTAACCTTAAACCCTAATCTGATCGCTATGCATTCAAGATGCTGGCATATTCTTAGTCATCCTCCAAAATCAATGAGCCATATTTATTGATCATAACTTCCTTGCATTTATGAAGGCATCCGTTAACATGTTTACTTTTTTACATTTACCTAAGAATACTTAAAAAATTACTGTGAGCATATATAATTGACACGTTCAAATGATTAAGAATGATTAATATGTATGCATGCCACATTTATATCACGCCACACTTTTTATGTTAGAGCACCATTCGTTTCTGATCCCACGACCTCCACGCATTACCTCCCACATTATGAACATTCCACGACCTCAACCGCCACAACCAATTAGATGTGAAATGCGTAGAAGACATCACCAAGCCAGAGAAGAAGCTCAAGAGTTCCCACAGCTCGGAATCAGCGGTAAAATCATCATATAATAATCAGGCCATTCGATCCTCAATATTCTCGTAGGCTCAGCCGAATCCATTAAAATGCCCCACAAGGCTTTCAGTGGCACTAAGATAATGGGCAAGAAAGGTAGTCGTTTAATGGCTGCGAATTCGTACAGACTATAGCTATCACCTCCAAAACAAATTTTATAGGACTCACGGGCAGAAAACAATATATAATTTACAGATCCATTCCCAACAGCGAGTGCTGAACACTGTACATAATGTCCAAAATGAGCACTTTTATTTTTTGTAAACTTCTCAACCCTTGACGGATTTCAATTCGGGGACAGAAGAAACCCCCATCTGATGTAAGATACTTTAATGCCAAATCTTCAAAGTGCTTCGATATTACGATTACAGTAATATAGCTGTAACTGCAGATATAAGGAAATGAAGAAGGGGGGAATGAAAGAGAGAAGAGGGAGATGTCTCTCTAAACCCGGCGTTGCCTTCTACGCGCTTCTGGTATCTGTTGTGCATTCATCTATGGATTATTAACAAAAATTTCTTTAATTCTTTTATAGTCTCATTCTAATTTCTTTGACTTCGTTATACTTTATATATCTTATACTTCCAAGATTGTCATTTTAATAATTGCAAATTTAAATACCTGTAAATTTAAATGTAATTTCCATATAAGTGCGCATAAATTTAATATGGATCAAGAATCCACGAAAGTTCATGTTTTTGTTTGTGTTTCTGGGTGCGTTTCCTTTGTTTACATACAGGGCACTTGAATTTCCCAATAAACTTTGCCATTAAAACCATTTTTATATCATTAATTTTTAAACTTTATATATCTTTACTATAATATAGCTTTACGGTTCGCACATAGATGAAATTTTTTAAGAGTAAAGTATTTTTAAATTTCATTAATTTTTAAACTTTATATATCTTATACTATAATTTTTATTTTAAGGGCACTTGAATTTCCCAATAAACTGGGGGTTTCTTCCGTCCCCGAATCGAAATCTGTCAGGGGTTTAGAAGTTTACAGAAAATAAAAGTGCTCATTTTGGACATTATGTACAGCGTTCAACACTCGTTGTTGGGAATGGATATGTAAATTATATATTGTTTGTTGCCCGTGAGTCCTATAAAATTTGTTTTGGAGGCGATAGTTGTAGCCTGTACGAATTCACGACCATTAAACGGCTACCTTTCTTGCCCATTATCTTAGCGCCACTAAAATCCTTGCGAGGCATTTTAATGGATTCGGCTGAGCCTACGAGAATATTGAGGATCGAATGGCCTGATTATTATATGATGATTTTACCGCGATTCCGAGCTGTGGGAACTCTTGAGCTTCTTCTCCGGCTTAGCAAGGTCATCTCACATCTAATTGGTTGTGGCGGTTCAGGTCGTGGAATGTTCATAATGTGGGAGGTAATGCGTGGAGGTCGTGGTATCAGAAACGAATGGTGCTCTAACATAAAAAGTGTGGAGTGATATAAGCATGGCATGCATACATATTAATCATTCTTAATCATTTGAACGTGTCAATTATATTCTTAATCATTTGAACGTGTTAATTATATATGCTCACAGTAATTTTTTAAGTATTCTTAGGTAAATGTAAAAAAATAAACATGTTAACGGATGCCTTCATAAATGCAAGGAAGTTATGAGCAATAAATCTGGCTCATTGATTTTGGAGGACGACTAAGAATATGCCAGCATCTTGAATGTGTAGCCATCAGATTAGGGTTTAAGGTTAAATAAGGTTAAAAGATCATTAATTGTGCCTATTGTCAATAGGTGTACGCCTTTCGACTTAATTAAATATATTATTGCAAATTTCTTTTAATTGTCAAGAAAAATTATATTTTATTTTAATATAAAAAATTAAAAAGTATATATAAAAATGGTTTTAATGATATCTAGTATTTATATATGTATTTGAAATTTTCTAAGGAATATAAAATGTATTTGAATTTTATAGGAAAACAAAATATCTATAACTATAAAATTAAATATATTATTACAAATTTCAAGAGAAATTTTATTTTATTTTAATATAAAAAAATTACAAGGTACATATAAAAATGGTTTTAATAGTATCTAGTATTTATATATGTATTTGAAATTTTCTAAGGAATATAAAATGTATTTGAATTTTATAAGACACAAAATATTTATAATTATAAAATTAAATATATTATTACAAATTTATTTTAATTGTCAAGATGTAAATAATATTAGGTTTAATAAATAATTTAAATAAAAATACATTATAATGATATTTAAAAATAAATAATTAAAAAATTTAAATAAACATATATCATTGAATACAAAACTACATAAAATCAATAATGATAATTTATATAAAAAAATTGTCTCCGAGGTGTAGGAAAGTCGGTGACGGAGTGTGTTGTTAAGCCACTCCGTGATGTTAAAGTCACCGGTTCGAAACCTGCGGGGACAAAAAATCCAACCATGTTAAGGGTTGGTGTGGCTCAGGTTGGGTGCGATCCCTGGGTGATTTTGACGGCTTAGATGCCCTTGAGTCGCGGTTTCTCAAGCCACAGGTTAATCGCATAGCCAACAGGTCTCGCACAAATAAACAAACAAAAAAAAATTTATATAAAAAAATTTATAATAATATTTAAAAATAAATATTGTAAGAGTTTAAATAAACATATATAATGATAATTTATATAAAAAAATTTATATTAATATTTAAAAATAAATATTGTAAGAGTTTAAATAAACATATATCATTTGGCGGTAATCCCTGTTTCCCATCCATCCCTCTTAGTAGTGCACAGGCCTCTTTAGGATTTCCCCCTACGGTTAGTTATCCTTTTGTGAGTTTACCCACGGGACACCATAGTCCTGTCAGCCAAGTCCCTTCGTTCTTTTTGCAATCGACCTTACCTGCGACAGTGCCACATCTTCACGCATCAATGCCTAATCCACCATTCGTGTTTGGTCAAACAAACCCCAACTAGTGTTGGTTGTGTTCATTCTTTATGCACCAGAAAGATCTTTGTTTCATATGGGTGAGACGCATGCATCTTTATGGCTGGTTCGAACGACTTAAAAGAGCATTTGAAAAATAAATAATTTAAAAATTTAAATAAACATATATCATTGAATACAGAACTACATAAAATCAATAATGATAATTTATATAAAAAAAATTATAATAATATTTAAAAATAAATATTGTAAGAGTTTAAATAAACATATATCATTGAATATAGAACTACATAAAATCAATAATGATAATTTATAATCAATAATGATAATTTATATAAAAGATGAGATGCAGATAATTCCAAAAGATTCAAACCCCAAATATGATCTCAATTGACAGAAAAGGTTAAAATGAACTTCTTACCCTAAATATAAAATGAGTGTAACTCATATACTTCACCAAATGAACTGCTCGAGAATATTTAACGTAAAGCTTATACAAAAATATAATAATAAATCAAATACACTGCTCGGGCATCTTTATTAACGTAAAACGCATACCCGGTGGATATTCTTTATTAATGTAAAGAAAATACCTACACCAGATATTTCTCCTGCTAATGCCAACGAGGCAGGTTTCTTCATTGAGCCCAGTCGTGCAGGATCTTCACTCCTACATATCTGCATTCATGCAGCACAACAACATTATATATATTATAACTGACATCCACTTTTGTATTGAGAGAACGATAGAAACCACATTGAAATATTGAGAATATTGTAATTACTTGCTGAGCACCATAGTGGTGGCTTGTGGGTTAGTTCCAGGAGTGTCTCTGAACGTGGAGGTATCCACAATTCTGAAATTATCAACTCCATTCACCTGATACCTCTGGTTAACCCCTTCTTGTAAATCATGGGCGAATGGAAGGTTGCAGTTCGGAATTGTAGGGGCGAAAACGTTTTATTTTTTCCTCTCCGTTGGAATAAATGTGGGCTAACCCTCCCTACCTTTTTTTTTTTTAAATAAATTTAGGGCGAATGTTAATAATGAGAAAAATGCATCACAACACACAAAATTCGCCCAATAAAAATTTGAAACCCCCTAATTTTCGCCCATGAGCGAAATTTCGCCCCTAAAATTATCTATGATACAAAGGTAAGCTACCTTTTAAATGATTCAATTGTGGTAGAGTATGAAACTATCCTAAGAAATGTCCTTTTGAATAAAATAAGAGCTTCCACAAGAAAAAGAGCCTCTACTCCAAGAAGGACGACAATTCTTCAGATGAAAGCAACGGAGAAGATGTAAGAGAAGTTTTCTTCATAACTCAAGAAACTTAGAATGATGATCACAAAAATTATGAAATAGAAGAAATCAATTCTGAAGAAGAGTCTAATAAAGGAACAAGCTTTGACTCTTTCTGGGGAGGCAAAGACAACACAGGAAGTGAACAAGAAGATGATGAGAATATTGAAAAATTGAAGTATGTCGAAGAAAAAAATGCTAAGCTCAGAAACAAAAAAAGAGAGCTGAAAAATGAATTGTCAAATTGTGAAGAAGAAAATCATGACCTTGAAAATAAAATTAACATATTGAAATAGAAGTTAGAATATTATGAGAAATTTAAAGAAGAATTGGATCACACAAGAAAAGAGTTGATGTTGACAACAAAATAATTGTAGAATTTTGAAAAAAGTACTAAAAAACTCGATGAAATTCTTAGCAATCAGAGATCACCAGATGATAAGACAAGACTTGGATACAATAACATTTTGAAGATAGAAGACACAGATAAATCAAGCAAGGAATATGAAGGAAATTCTAGAATCTATGAAAATGCCTTAAGAAGTGGAATCAACAATCAAGAAATGATTGAAGAACAACAGGAACATGACAAAAGATCAGAATTCAGAAGGGGTGAAACATCAAGAAGGTCATTTCTTACCAAGTATGAGAACAATCAAGAGGGAGTTGAAGAACAACATGAACATAAAACCTCCAACTGGAATAGAAGAACAAAATTCAGAAGGTGTGAAGCACCAAGAAGGTCACTTCCTATCAAGTATGAGAATAATTTTCTTGGTCATTGTTGTACTTGCAGAAATTTTGGACAGAAATAAATTCACTGCAAAATCAATACAAGAAACAACTATGATTATGGATATCCAAGAAACAATCATGTAAGCAATAGACTTGGAAATGGTTATGTTTATGTCAACATAAATTACAATCCATTTGATCCACTGATGGATCAAAATATTATATGCGACAAACACAATAATCTTGGTCACAAAGCAAGAGATTGCACAGATATGAAAAAAGATGCTCCTATCATAAAACCAGCTATAGAATGGAGAATGAAAGAAAATCCAAACCATGAATATTGTCGAATAGCACTGATCGTTGAAGATAAAGAAGAAGAACATGAATGACACATAGATAGTGGGTGTTCAACACATATCACTGGGGACCAAAATAAATTCATCAGCTTAAATAAAAAGGATGGCAGTGTTGCATTTGGAGATGACTCCTCTGTCAAAATACTTGGAAAAGGTGTAGTAAATCTTGGAAGTGAAAATGTAAAAGAAGAAAATGTCCTATTGGTTGAATATTTGAAGCATAATATCCTTAGTGTTAGAAAAATATGTGATCAAGGATACACTCTTAATTTTGAATCCCAAAAATGTGAAATCAGAGAAAAGGACTCAGGAAAATTGGTTGCAACAAAAAAAAGAAGACAAAATAACATATGCATCCTAGACAAAGAGAAGAGAAAGAAAATTGAATTCACAAAAAATAGCTTCAAGGACCATCCCAAATAAAGAAAGGATAAGAGGACATAAGAGAAATATGAAGTACTACTGAGTGCCATATGTTCAGGGGGAGTATCCCCAAAGAAAAGAGTCACCATTTTCCATTGATGTCAAAGGGGGAGAGAAATATTAGGAGCATGATGACAGGGGGAGAATAAGTGTTTCCATCAATGATAAAAGGAGAGATTGTTGGAAATTTGGTTGTGATTGATGTCAACCCTAGAAGAAGTTCAGAAGCTCCCGTAGATTGGTTGATGAAAATTAGCATGAAGGAAATTACAAATGCATGGATAAACCCCATGGATTGATATCCCTCATTGGACCATTTCCAACGATAGGTGGCATGACACGTGGATCCTCACGATTTATGAGATATGCCTTCTTGAATACGACAATGTGAATTGAAAACAAGAAATTACAGGTCGGCCCTAAAGTCAATTAAAGAAAAGTATTGCAAAATAAGAAATGACAAGTCCACTCTAAAGTCATAAAAGGAATTGAATGGAAGAGTAAATATACATCAAGAATTTTTCATTTAATCATCCAAGCAAGTGTGATAGAGCTAGCATAAGTGGGTCTGTACTTGTGCTAGGAATATTGGGGAAGCTAAACAAGGAGCAAGTCTGAAAAGAGCGAAGAGTACGAAGGTGAATGAGCTATCCTTATAAGGGAATCCACGAGTTGCAGTGGAGCAAGGCACAAATATTGACGGGTTGAAGTGGAGCATGACATGGAATATGTCTGCGGGTCATAGTGGAGCAAAGCACGTATGTCTGCGAGTTGACAGTTGATAAGTCGTGGATCTGAGGAAAGGCTTGAGGAGGAAGTTTTGATTAAGGTTTGAATATATGTTATCTCATGTACCAAGTTGTTCTTATGATGACAATAACAGGTTGATTCTTTTATAAACATATTCAAGGGTGGAAGGAAGGGGAAAGGAAAGGGGGTTGTAGCCTCCTTCCAATTCATGCCGAAGAATATAGGGAGTTGGAGATTGTAAATTAGGGGTTGGAGCCTCCTTCCAGTTGGAGCTTCTTTTGAATGAAGTCATTTATTATATAAGAAAAACATTCAGTGAATTTTCTCTTATATCTATTGTGCATTGTGCATCTCTTCTTCTGATTTTTATTGGATATATTATTTGATTGGAAAGTAAAGTTGTAAAAATTGATAAATCGTACTTGATACTGATTCACCCCCCTCTCAGTATCAACATAGACAAGGTTCCTTTGGATCATGACTTAAGAGAAACAATTCAATGCATTAAATTAAAGAAGAATATGTGTTAGGCACTTATGTTGTGGATTACAAATCTATAGAAATTGTTTGATAATGAGGTTGATTCATAAAGTAATGCACCAGGAGATTTTTCCTTATGCAAGAAGAGAGATTGATTTCTTATGACTTGAAAACCTTCACATGAGTTACCCTGAACTACCCCAAATATTATAAATAAATATATGCCTTGCACCAAGGGGTGAAGAATTAAAGAGCCTACATTTTATGGGAAGGTATTGTGATCCACACTAATCATAAGCCGTTTTAGTTTCTATGGACCCAAACCAAGTTACAATAAGGCATGCCACTAGATGTCTTATATGAAATTTAACTTTGTTGTCAAGTATAAGAAGGGGGATATAAATTAGATGAAAATATGTGCATTCCAAGGGGCAACTGCCAAATTATGTTGCCAAGAGAAGCTAATACTGCTAAGGTAGATGGACATTTTGGAGCTAGAAAGACAATGCTAAAATTTCAAAGCCATGGCCATATATGTAGTTTGATATTCTAAGGTTTAATAGAGTATGTATATATTGTTGTATTTAAATGCTTGATAATACAATTTGATGTTGTAAAGTTTAATAAAACATGTATATATTGTTGTACCTAAATGCATGATAGTAAAATGTTGCGCTAGTATATACCATTTATTTTCCCAAGTTAACCATGGGAAAGTATCTCTATGAATTTCCTTACAGCATTGTGGAAGATAGGGCATGGTCATGATTCTTTGTTTATAGTAGTTAAGGGGTTAACCAAGATAACTTAGTTGATTATTTGTAAAGAAAACATTATTGATGAAGAAGAAATCAATATATTCATAAGCATATGTGGATGCACTTTGTGCTTCCAAAGTCCATAATATGGATGGATGGTTATAGCAATATTTTCCTCACCATTGCTATCTTGCACAAAGGGCCTTTTTCCATTTCCCCATGCAGACTTATGATCCCTTTTTGATGAATCTAGAGCCAAAAATACACATTTTTCGACATATACATGCCCTATTTGATATACAATATGCGTATATGCAGACTGCTCCATTACAACCCGCGTACATCGAGATTTGTTCCAGAAAATACAAAAATGGAGTCAGGTTTCCATGTCACGACAGGATATCTCTGATCCTTGGAATTCCACATACTGGAAACGTTATGACTCGACCCTTCAGTTGCATTTTGAAGACTATAAAAGAACAATTCCAAACTATGGAAAAGAGGAGAAATCATTCAGCTTTGAGAGCAAAGTTACTCTAGATGAATTACTTCATATTGAGTCTGCATCCCTTTGTCCCTCAAGTCTAAACACAATGTTCATCCCCCAAGCTCTTTCCCTATTGTTGAGAGAACCTCATTGTCTCTTTCCTATGAGCTTGCCTTTGGTCGAGGATTGAAGTGGTGGAGGCCTAGTTGGAAGGAACTTGGTTTGTGCCGACATGAAAGTCTGTAATGTTGCCACTTTTGCTGATCAATTATTAATAGAAATACTCCTTTCCCGTCCTATTGGTATCGTGCAAATATATGATTATTATCCATGGGCATGTTTGTAATGTTTATTAATGGATTATGTTGTCTAATGTGCTAACCCCTTTATATTATCACTATGTACTTTCTCTACTTGTTTGTTGAGAACTTGTTGCAGGTATAATCTTTGGGTCGAAGTGCTCAATGGTGGAACATCATCGAATGTTGGATCGAGGTAGGCCTCTTTCTTATCTTTCACATTAGTTTATATAGCATACAATGGAATTGAGTTGATTTCTGCAATCATACCTTTCTATTGTCGTTTACCCTTGGCCATAGAGAGTTTTTCCCTCGTAACAAAATTGGCGACCATACTGGGGAGAGATCTTCCTTCTAAGGGTTGAAGTACTTTTTCTTCTTGCATTTCTCTTTTTCCTTTGTGTTTCTTGTTGAATCACTGCTTGACAGATTCTGTTCACTTTGGGTTTGAGTTTTTATCCCTTTTTCCCTTGCCTGGCCTTGTTTTAAAGCATGTACGCTCCTTTTTCCTTGACAGTCACGTATACACGTGTGTTGTCTCACTGCAAGATGCGCATATATGCACTTTTCTCCTGAACAGTTGTGTATACCACTTTCCCTTTCTTGTTTTCTTGGTTTAGTGACTGCTGCGTGGGATTTGATGTTTGTTGAGCCTTCTTAGGTCTCTGTAGTGCCCGTTGAGCTTCTCTAGGTTGACAGGAAACCTGTTTGGAGTTGAATTTTTGGGTGTAGTCTTTCTCATTTTTTTCCATTTTTGGTTTTTCCTTGAACCCTGGGTTGTTTTTGTAAGGTAGCTAGAGAGGTAGTGGGGGGGGCCCAGAGGGCTCATAGTGATAATAGTGGAGGTCATTCAATGTAAGGTGGACTAGGTCCACTATATTATTAAATAAGGCCCACTATGGTAGTTAGATATAATAAATGGGTAGTCAGATATAATAAATGTAAGAGGACTTCTTAGAAGGTTCTACTTCTAGAAGATTCCTTCTCTAGAATGTTCTTAGGTGATGGTAGGACTATATAAAGGGGTTCAAGCAATGTAATGAGACATGAAGAAAAATATTGTATTTAGAGCGGTAGCTCAATAGGAGGATGCCCCCTCGAAGAGGAAAGTGAACAGGAGAGGATCCCTTCTATAATAGGATCCATTGTATGGTGTTTCCCTACCTCAAGGGTTTGGTAATAATAAAGTGTGGTTTCTTATATCTTGCTTGTGGATCTATTGTGTATTCAGTATTTGTGGTGATTATATTTGTAGATTTATTTGGTTCTTAACAAGTGGTATCAGATCCAGGTTTTGCAATTTGTTCTTGTATATCTATTGTGGTGATTTTGTATTCAGTCTTTGGTTCTTAACAAGTGGTATCAGAGCACTTTCCTTGGGCAGACATTGTGGACAAATATTTTTTATTTTTGCAGATTTTTTTTTCGGAGAAGAAAAAAGAGGCCCGCGATATTCTCGAAGTTTTCAATATATTTCTATGAAAAATTTGTAGAAAAGGGTTATATATCTGATTTCCTCTTAGAAAAACACCCAATTTGAAAAACAAATTCGTTCGAAACGGAGTCCGGGAAGTCAAGATATTGAAGTTTTAAAATCTACAAATTTTTAGGGTTTTTTTCGGCGGACGACGACGCATTTTTTTTTATTTTTGTAGAAGTTGGAGGCCGAATTCTCCCAAGAAAGTTACATATCTAAGTTCCTCTCACAATTTAAACCAATTTAAAAAAAAAAAATCAGCCGAAACGGAGTCCGGGAAGTGAAGTTATGAGCATTTTAACTTCAGCAGTTTTTTAGGGTTTTTCCAAAAAAGCCGCGATTTTCTGCCGAAACTTATTGGGTCTATGTTTTGGGTTTTTTCGTGATGGCTGCAGGACCGAAGAGTTCATAGGGTACTCAGATGGATATTTCCTCTCAAACCCTAAAATAAATTCTTGAATCATTCAAAGCCCAATTGTTTCACACATTGGATGACAGATTGGATGCATTTGTATATGGCTTCACAGACAGCCTCACACATGGCCTCACAGACAGCCTCACACATGGCCTCAATGATAGTTTTCATAGTATTCAAGATTCATTGAATAAAATGCAGGAGATATTTCTTATGGAGGGCCTCAGGGATGAATATAATCAAGAAATATATGCTTGGTATGATTTTGAGGCCGATTGTGA
>ML787607.1:307196-321284 GCA_009831015.1 Picea engelmannii
TTTGGAGCGGTAGCTCAATAGGAGGATGCCCCCTCGAAGAGGCAAGTGAACATGAGAGGATCCCTTCCATAATAGGATCCATTGTATGGTGTTGCCCTACCTCAAGGGTTTGGTAATAATAAAGTGTGGTTTCTTATATCTTGCTTGTGGATCTATTGTGTATTCAATATTTGTGGTGATTATATTTGTAGATTTATTTTTTTCTTAATAGTTTTCTTGGATTCTTGGTATTCTGATTGAGTTATTTTGTTTATACACACTAGAATTTATATCTCAGGTTGTTTTTCAGTCTATGCATTTTCTCTTTAATACATTGAAAATACAAAAAAATAGGCATTTTGCATTGGTTGGCATTTTTGTCTTTGAACCTTTATCATTAGCTTAGTGCATTTAGCGAAAGATTGCATTTTACTTCTAAATTGCAGAGTTGAAATTGAAAATTGCACTGTTTTTATTAACATATCATTCATTGAAAAAGTTAAAGATAGACTTTGCGTTATATTCATATTTATTTTCTTGCAGAGTCATAACATCATGAGTTTCACTTCCATACCCTTTTGAGTAACCACGACCAATAAAATTTACACTTTAAACTAAAATTGATTAGTCATGATTTTATTTTTAGGGTGCACAAACTAGTCTAGGATTTAGTGCCTTGGAATAGGACTTTGTGAGTAAACTTCTCCAAGGAAATTAAATCAACATATGTGTCTAAGACAAGGAGTTGAGAATTCCATTGTATAATTGGTAAGATCAGGAGGCTCCACTCACACCGAAGTTAATCACGAGGTTGCGCAGAGTTAGTTGAAGGGATAACCCCTGGATACTCACCTAGCGTCAAAGATATTTCTGTGGATTTATTCATATTTGGGGATCTTACTAGTACCCATACCTCTATGAGAGGCGGTGCTTTCAAGGTTTTGGGCTTTGCTACCCTTGCCATACGGTAATATGGACTTACGACTGCGTGCCTGTGCATCCATTATATAGTGGTTTATTAGTTGCTTGACTTAGGTATCTCATAGGTTACTTGCAGGGGTTATTCTGCTTGTACCCTGGGTCAGATAGGGGTTAGACAACACACAAACTTTATGGAGGATTACCTCTCCAGGGGGATCTAATCGATTGTTTTTAAGCCCACGAGGGCCCCTATAACTGATTTTGTTACCTCCAAAATTTAGCTGGTAGTCTCAGGTCCCTCTTGGACGAGGCATACCTTCTTTAGCAAGGGAGGCCACTCGGCCACTTTAGCCCGTTTGCATGCATATTGGTCGTTTGACTTTTTGGTATGCTCTTTGATTACTAGTTGGCTTTAGGAGTTTATACTGAGTTCTCTTTATCATGGATAGTGGGGTTCCTTTGGCCCCCTCATTTAATGCTACCCCCCCATGACATTCATGGGAGAAAATCCGTCCGCTTTTTACAATGGTATGCAAAATTATGGTACTCAGTCAATGCCTTGAGTCTCTAATCATTTTTATCATGGTATGTCTGATATGTCTTCACACTTTCCATCCTTTGTCTCGCCTCCTTATGCGAATACAAGTTTTGGGTCTGGGGGCATGATGCCTCCTTCTTATCCCTCTCCGTTTGGTGGGAGTCATGTCCTTCAAACACCTCTTACAGTAGGAGGGTGGAATCTTCCTTCCTACGAATCCACCATGCGATAAGTAAATGCCCAATTAAGTAATCATTCTACTTTTTACACTCCATCCACTTATCCTTCTTCTACTATGTCGGTTCCTACGAACACTTTTCCCATGGAGGACCACTGTCTGCCCTTTCTTGTTTCATCAAGGGAGAATTATTTTTATAGTATGGGCAACCCCCCTCACAAAGTTCCTTCATCTGGGGGCAACATATATCCTCACATGAGTAACCCTTGTCATGTTGCTTTCTCTTCGTAAGAAGCTTCCTCAGTGTCGATTCCCTTACAACCCTTTATGAATCACTATGGAGGAGGATACTATCCTGTTGGATAGGGACATGGTGTAAACTACGATCTTTCCTAGCCTGCAATTCCTCAAAACCAATCTTTCCTTGGACCTTGGTCTCAAATGTCGTAATTCACCACCGCCACAAGTCCAGTCACTGTGTGTCATACTGGCATTATGTCACCAACCTCTACTAGCCATGTTGGAGATTGGTCGACAACCTCTGCGAGTCATGTTGAAGACCTGCAACCAGCCACTGCAAGTCATGTTGGGGGCACATGTCTGGTCACTGCTAATCACACTGCACATCCATCACCAACCTCTGCTAGTCATGTTGGAGATCCATCACCAACCTCTGCTATTCATGTTTGGGATCCATCACCAACCTCTGCTAGTCATGTTGGATATTTTCTACTAGCCTCTGCAAGTCATGCTGGGAGCATGTCACCAACCACTGCAAGTCATGCTAGGGGCATTCATTTGATTGAGAAGCCTAGACGTCTCAGACGTAAGCCTAGATTCCTTTGCAGGATTTGTGAAGGAAGTCACCTTACTCGTTTGTGTCCTATTACTGCTGGGATACCAGAAACGTGGGGCTCACCTAATGGCTCTTCGAGTTCTGAGGCATCTATGGTTTCACAACACTCTATTGCTTATTTGGTTGATACAACAGTCATGACGATGCAATCTTCGGTTGATACCCCTTTCCTTTTAGGGGTTGATGCGTCCTTTGACCTTGTTGTCTCACATCCCATTCAACCTATGGTCGTGTTGAGGCAATATTTGACCGAAACCTCTCCTATGTTCAGGGGTGATGCATCTCTTAACCTTTTTGTCTCACATATTGTTCAACCAATGGTATTGTTGATGCAATCTCTGACCGAAAACACTCCTGTTTTTTGGGGTGATGCACCTCTTGACCTTGTCGTCTCACATCCTATTCAACCAATGGTTGAGGAAGTGGTCGTATTGATGCAACATTCGATCAAATCCACTCTTATCTCAGAGAGTGACAAGTTTAAGGAAGAGGTCGTGCCAATGCAATATTTGGTCGATCCCTCTCTTCTGGTTCTGGTTTTATACCTTCTATGCCTTGTCCTTAGCATTTATATTACTTCACCCTCTGAACAAGAGAGATTTTTACTCTTCTCGATTCCTCTCCCTCCAAGCCTTGACGAGGTTCCCTTTAATTGGGATGGTATTGTGGGGTATCCAATGCCTCCGCCTATGTCTTTTCCAGGAAGAGACATTATATGATATAACACAGAGACGATAACCTCCGTTAGCACTTTGTCCTCCTAGACTTGGAGAGATTTGGGTCTTCCCGAGCTTGTGTCAGTTCTTCATAAGATACCGACATTCCACAGAAGGTCCGCACGAGAGCCTTGGCCTCCCCCGTGGCTTGCCACCTAGAATCTCCCTAACGAGTCCGAGTTAAGATCTTTTACGACTCGTTCAAAAAGAAAAAATATTTCTGAGTGATTTGTCACTTTCACACTCGTTAAATTGGATTTGAAAGGTCGCGAGTCTTAGTTAAGCTCTTTTTCGACTCGTTACCAAAAATAGAGAATATCGCCGAGTGAACTTGTCTTTTTCACACTCGTAAATTGGATTTGAAAAGACATCTATTTGGCACAATTTTATCCCTATTTCACACCAAGTAGACTAAAAGACATAAAAATGGATATTTTTTGGTGTTAAGTTGTGATTGCATCTCATGCCCTCACTTGCAGTATTGAGCCTTTAGCCGGTTCTCGCTTTGCATTATAAACCATTGCCTAAGCAGTTTTTTCATCCTCAACCTAGCAGAGCCTTGTTTATATCCTTCGTAATTTGACACCCTGGAGGGAAAATCACCCCGAGTGTCCATCTACCGCATGCATTTCCTTGCATTGACCATAGGTACGTTCCACTGCTGGAATTAGTTTTTCTTACTTGTGACACTCGTTTCCTCCTATGTATCAGAGCATTCATTTTTTATGAAAAAACAAAAAAAGACGTGCCAAAAAGGAGTACTATATTGTAATTGGCAGCAATCGTGTCGCCTTTGAACATAGCACAAAATTATTGAGTCCTTGTGTCATCATAATTTTGGGTTTAGCATGGCCTTAGGAAGCTGATCTCGTTACAGAGTTTTCTCTATCGACTGGTTACTCTTCCAGTCCCTATAGAGAATGTTATTGATGCCTCCTGCATCTAATAATCACATCATTGAGTCTATGCTACCAGAGTCCACCATATGTCTCATGCTCTTGTTCAAAGGAAGTCTATCAACCTATGTTGGCCACTCCTCAGAAATCTTGACTTTGCATGTCGGCCACACCCTCAATTTGTCTCAGAATCGCATGATACTATGGTCTTATCATTCACCCTAGCCCTACTTTCACCATTGGTAGGTCACCTTGAACTCAATAATAGACATTTCATCATTGGTCGTTGACTAGGTGGTTTCCCTTGTGTTCGACGGTAAAACATTTATTCACACTTTGGGATTCGTGCAATGTCATAGATGCCATTAGCCTTATTGGTGGTGTCCTCGCCTTTGCCAACAATTTTCATCATTGGTTGCTATTCAGAGGGTCTTTTTCGCACACCGCTTGCATTTGGTACATGCAAAAGACACAGAGGGTCGTTGGTTTGTGAACATGTTCTTCGTCCGATATCCACCAAATCATGAAGCTCTTGCTTTGTTCCTCATGTTGATTGATGAGAGATTCCTTAATTCTCTCCTATCAGCGGGTTTCTTTCCATCGACTTCAACTCATTTATTCTGAATGTGGGACCTAAAGTTTTATGAGTACCTTGAGGCTTGCAGTCATAAGTGGCAGGCTCTCTCGCCATTGACAGATGAAAATACATCAATGTCTCCTGAGCAATGGATTTCTCAAGTGTTCGACACCGACTCCTTTATTCACACTTGTAGGAATGTACTCGGTGCCTTCATACCTACTTTCATTATAATTGGTAGGTTGTCTTGCATTTGTTAACGGTATACCTCAATGATCGGTAATCAAGCGATGTCTCATTGTGTTCGACCTCAACTCCTTTATTCACATGATGTAGACTTGCACCCTTGGCGGATAGTGTAGAAGACTTGAAGACATCACTATGTGGCCGCAGCTTTCCTGAGCTGTTGCTTCCCTTTCATTGGACCAACTCCTATTTGACTTCAGTGATCATGAGAGATCAGATTATACTCCATGGTATATAGATATCTTCAGATTGATTTTGAGACTGGTTTCATTGGGCCTTGTTCGTGACTATGACAACTTTTGGCATATAACCGCATTTGTATTTGCCTATTCATGACCACAAACATTTATTTGGTATATTTTCCACATGGATCTGCATTGTATTCTTGGCAGCCATGTATGCAAAGTCAGTACAGAATGTAATGAGCAATCGAGTTTGTCCAGCTGGTTCTCTACCACTCCACTCCTGGGTTATTTATAATGTATTTTGTCCATCGCAGATACTCCTTTGATCTCACACATTAGTGGGTATCTATTATTGCAAGATTTTCCTCACCATTGTTATCTTGCACAGAGGGCCTTTTTCCATTTCCCTATGCAGACTTATCATCCATTTTTGATGAATCCAGAGCCAAAAATACACATTTTCCCACATATACGCACCCTATCTGTTATACAACATGCGTATATGCAGGCTGCTCCACTATAGCCTGCATACATCGGGATTTGTGCCAAAAAATACAAAAATGGAGTCAGGTTTCCATGTCACGACAAGAGATCTCTGATCATTGGACTTCCACATACTGGAAACATTCCGACTCGGCCCTTCAATTGCATTTTGAAGACTATAAAAGCACAATTCTGAACTATGGAAAAGAGGAGAAAGCATTCAACTTTGAGAGAAAAGTTACTCTGGAGAAATTACTTCATATTGAGTCTACATCCCTTTGTCCCTCAAGTCTGAACACAATGTTCATCCCCCAAGCTCTTTCCCTATTGTTGAGAGAACCTCATTGTCTCTTTCCTATGAGCTTGCCTTTGGTGGAGGATTGAAGTGGTGGAGGCCCAGTTGGAAGGAATTTGGTTTGCACCAACACGGAAGTTTGTAATGTTGTCACTTCTGCTGATCAATTATTAATAGAAATACTTCGTTCCCGTCCTATTGGTATCGTGCAAATATATCATTATTATCCATGGGCATGTTTGTAATGTTTATTAATGGATTATGTTATCTAATGTGCTAACCCCTTTATAGTATCACTATGTACTTGCTCTGCTTGCTTGTTGAGAACTTGTTGCAGGTATAAATCTTTGGGTCGAAGTGCTCAACGGTGGAACATCATCGAACGTTGGATCGAGGTAGGCCTCTTTCTTATCTTGCACATTAGTTTATATAGCATACAATAAAATTGAGTTGATTTCTGCAGTCATACCTATCTGTTGTGGTTTACCCTTGGCCATAGAGAGTTTTTCCATTGTAACATGGATAAATTAGATTTTTAAGTTATTTCTAAAAGATATTATAGATAATGATAGATACTAAGTTGAAGATAAGAATTACTTTCCATAAATATACGTAGGGAAAAAGTATTTTCTCATTTATTTTAGGATTATCATTCTAAATAAATTAATAAACTAAAACTTAAGATGAAGATATCATATATATATATAAATTCACCATTATTATAAAATCGAAAATGAAAGTATGATCTATATTCACCATTATTATTACTTAGCTATTCATAGTTTGAGCAGTAAATCAACTTTTGAAAATTGTTTAGGTTTTTTTGCCTTGAATTTCATTTGATATTGATCCAAAATTGATTTGCATAGGTATCATATGACTCAATTGATGCTTCAGGAAGGGAATATTGCATTTGGAGGATAAAATGCATTAAACATTGTTGGACACCTCCTGCAATATTCCCTTCCTCCAAATACAATATTCCCTTGTCCATTATATGAATCAATATTGATGATTTAGAGAGAAAGTGAACATTAAACTAAGCATTAAACATTGTCCAAGGATAAAATAAATAATTTTTGCAATATTAAGAAAGTGCAAGATAAAGAACACTTTCTCTTACATTGCTTTACCTACATAAACATCAAATCTCATTTTCAAACCATTTGTAATATTACCTACATAACATAATAACATATTAAAGATTTAAAATAATATTATCTTTTTAATGATAATATTATTAAAAAGAATGCGCCCAACCATTGCCAACTTCCCCAAAAAATGAGAGGTCTTTATGATGCCAGACGAATAGATAGAAAATTGATGGCTAGAGTGCTCCTAATTCCACCTAATGTTGAACCTAACGAATGGGTGATATGCCTACCTTAGCTATCTGTATAGTGATACGCCTGGGCATTTGGTGGGTATGCATTAGGAGTTTTTAATCACTTAAAGAACATTAGAGATTCGTATACTATATGAAAGTTAATTTTTATCATTGAAACCAAGGTGGGATTTTCATAACATTAAGTCAAAAAATTGCCATCCGATTTAAAAGAACACGATAATAATTTAATTAATCACGCTCATCGAGACATTTAGTCAAAAAGTTTCTAGAACTCTCATAGATTCAAGTTTGAGGATTATTATAAACTATACGGATATCAAGGTATATTTATGGTTATAATAATCTCTTAGTGTGTTGTATTGTATTATATATGCATATGGGAAATCACCACTAAACGTAAGATTTCATACTCAAATATAACTTTAGATATTGTCATAGTAGCGAGTCATTAAGTGATTATGATATTGTTTAAAATTTCAAAGGGCTAGGCAATTCAACCTAAACAAAAAGGAAAACGAGGATTATAGATGAATTAATACTCTCTATATATTAGAGACGAAGTCTATAATGTGAGGAGGCATATTGATGAGAGTTTGTTGTAAGATCGGTTTAAGTATATGGGCATGTAGATAAGTAAGAGACATGTTAAAGAAAGTAGGACATGTAGATTAGATATTGTCATAGTAGCGAATCATCATTAAGTGATTATAATATTGTTTATAATTTCAATGGGTTAGGTGAGTCAACCCGAACAAAAAGGAAAACAAGGATTATAGATGACTTAAGACTGTCTTATGATGATGATTAACGTTCACTAAGACTGAATTGGTCTATCAGACTTTAAGAGGGTAAGTGATTACTTGCAATTCTTTAGAATTTTGTTTCTATGCTCGAAAAGCATTAAGAGAAGCTTTCCAAGATCGCCATACTTTTGTTGAGTTAAGAGGTTAGAAATGTTGGTAGTGTGACAAATACTTTGAAAATGAGATCTAATATAGGTATAGGCTGGACAATCTAAGAGAAAGTGCTTTTCATCTTCAACCTTCTTAGTGTCAAAAAGGTGACACACTCTCTCATCATGTGGCGTTTTAGGAATTGACCAATGCCCAGTTTCACTATGGAGCTCGTGAGAATTTGTTCTTATCTTAACAATGTTTATTTTTTTCTTTACACTTAGCAAAATAGATAGATAATTTTGATCTTCTAGATTAGGGTTGATTACATCCTTATAATACCTTGATTTTATTTTTTCCTCTAACTCTTTATCACACCACATTTTCTCCTTAAATTTTGATTTGACGTTTTTTTTTTAATAGTATCTTTATTTTACAAAATGTTGTCTTCCATGATTCCCCAATAGTTTATCCAAGACTGGGCATCTTTATGCCATCCTTGTTTGAGTCGATGGTTGTCATGACTCGATTTTGAAGCAATTTTAGGAAGCCTCTTGTCTTCCATTTTGTTCAACTTGTTCTTATACATTAGGTATCTAGTCATCGTTGATTAATGTTGGTTGTCATTGATGTCAACTCTTGAAGAAAGTCTGGTAGCGAATTCCGGTAGCACAAAGGTTTTGGTAATGGACCCAAGGTTGTTTCATGTATAATGGTATGAGTTTTAATATATTTGAAGGTAATACTATTCTATATGGATAGTACATGTCATGCCATTTCTGGTGGTATGTGGAACGTCACATAACTCCTCACGGTTTGAGAGTTATGGCCTTACGAAGTTGGAGGACCCTCATATGTTGGCTTGAAGACCAAAAAGGTCAAAGAAGCCAAAGAGCTTGCAAAGAATAAATTATTATTTAAACGAAAAAGTAAAGTGACAAAGTCAAGAAGGATTATTTAAATAATAAAGTGAAGTGACAAAATAAAAAAAAGATTATTTAAATGATAAAGTGAGGTGATAAAGTCAAGCAGAAATATTTAAATGATAAAGTAATGGGCAACTTTCTAACTATGAAAAGTGGTTAACCCTAAAAATGAGGAAAATAGGTTGAGTGACCTAGAAATAGATTAAGTGACCTAGAATTGGGTTAAGTGACCTAGAAGATGCTTCTAAGGAAGATATTTGGAGAGTATAAATAAGATGCAAGGCTCTCTCATTTCACATCACATTTGAACATATTGAATATCTATAGGTGACTGAGGTAACCAAAGGATATATAATTTGAATTTCAGAGGGAAGGTGAAGAAACGAAGGCTAGAATTCAAGGGAGGATAAATTCTTTTGATGATGCTTTCTAAGGTATGTTATTTACAGGTCATCTCACCATTTGCGCAATAACGCTTTTTCTATAATGATTCAGACCGTGAAATTGATAGGCCATTGAGGAAACATATCCAAGTATCTGTGGTAAAATATTCAGCTTGTGGGTCGTTGTATTTTTGGAGTTACACTCCATGGAAAATAGGGTTTGTGGCTAGGCCTGAAACTAGTCTAAAACATGTGTTTATGGTAAAACGTCATAACGTCTTCATAACAGATCCAAATTCAGTAAGATCAAAAGTGTTGGTTATATTACAGTCTGTAGTATTCCGTGTAATAGTTTTAGATCCATTCAACAAATATTCTGTACGGGGCACGCTCTACATGGTCTCTCTCTAGACTAAGCCAGAATTCAACAAGGTATGTCATTTTTGCTATAATTCCTTTTCCGAGAGGTTCCAAGTAGTGACACCTGGAGGAATTGCATAAAACAAACTGATGAACATTGTGTACTAATTTCATATCTTTATTCATTATACGTACATAGTTATGATTATTTCAAGTGAGGGTTGTTGACTAATCCCAAACTAGTCATGTGAGACTAAATAAAAGATTGATGAAAATGCTAGCTAGCCTCTTATTGTGAAAGTTAAGGAAGGTTTGAAGGTATGTGATCATATACACTAGGTCTATTACAGAGTCACAAATCATATTTGGAAGATGAAATTGATGAGGGATTTTGGTTAAGGTACATGTTCGGTACATGGTTGAGACAAGTAGTTGATGAGTTGACACATACATGAGGTGTATAGTTGATGATGTTGGTACATATTGATAAGTAATAGTTGATGATTAGTTGACACATGATTGGTAAATACTTGGTACATGGTTGGATGCACTTGTTTATGGTACCGGTTGATTACAGGTTGTTTGGTACAGGTTGGTGCATGGTTGATGCACTTGTTTATGGTACAGGTTGATGCATGGTTTAGGTTTATAAGTACAGTTTTACAATGGTATATATCACAGTGATAGTGTGACTGTGGTTCCATCATTCTACTTCTACTTCAGGGTAGTTGGACAGGGCAAGGACAGGTGGTTGTAGGTACTTTTCGATTGTAGCTGGAGAACATAGGAGGTTGTATCCTCCTTTTGGTTGTAGCCAGAGAATAGGGGAGTTGGATCTTCCTTCACGTTGTAGCCTAATAAACAAGGGGGTTGGACCCTCCTTCCAGTTGTAACTGGAAAACAAAGGAAGTTGGTGCTTCCAATGAATGTAATTCTTCAAGACATATAAGAAAAATAATTCTGTGGTTTTCTCCCGCTTTGGGTTTTCACGTGAAACATTAGTGTATTGTGTATGTGTATGATTGTTCATTTGTTCATTGATTATTTACTCTGCAATTATTAGATGATAATGCTACATTGATATAACACTTGGATTATATAGTTAAAAAGATTTAAATTTCTCTATTACTGATTCACCCCCCTCTCAGTAATCCAACAATTGGTATCAGAGCAGGTTCCTTCAGAAATCAGTTTAACCACTAAAAGGTAAATCATGGAGAGAAACAACTTGTATAAAAATGGAATACCACATTTCAATGGAAATAAGTATGCATTTTGGAGCATAAGAATGAAAACATATATACAGGCACAGGGATTTGAAATTTGGCAATCAATTGTAGATGGATACACAACACCAGCAGTTCCACCAACAAATGACAAAGAAGTGAAACTTGGTCAGAATAATTCCAAAGCCAAAAATTCACTTCTGAATGGTCTTAGTGAAACAGTATTCACCAATGTTGCACATTTTAAATCCGCTAAAGATATCTAGGACAAACTTCAAAATATTTATGAAGAAGATTCAAAAGTCAAAGCAACAAAGATTCAAACTTTCAAAGGTCAGTTCAAACAACTTAAGATGACGTAAGATGGGAATATTGCAGCTTACCTTTTACGAGTTGGTGGAACAGTAAATGCAATCATAGGATTGGGAGAAGAAATCAAAGAATCCATAATTGTTCAAAAAGTACTAAGATCTCTTTCTATGAGATTTGACCCTAAGATATCAACACTAGAAGAAATATCAGATCTAAACTCAATAAGCATGGACGAATTACATGAAATCTTCACCTAAACTCAATAAGCATGGATGAATTACATGGAATCTTCACAACATATGAAATGAGAACTGAACAAGAAAATCCATATATAAAAGAAGCAACCTTCAAATCATCCAAAAATTCAAAGCAAAAGGGAAGGAAAAAAGAGGAACATAGTAGCAACAATGACGCCTCGGAAGATGATGAAGAAGTGGCCAAATTTGTCAAAAGACTGAACAAGGGAACCAACGGTAGGTATAGAGATAAGCTTCCTTTAATTTTTTTTAATTGTGATGGTATTGGTCATTTTGCCAACAAATGTCCTTATAAGAAAAAGATAAATGATGAAGGTTACTCAAAAGGAAAACAAACATATAAACCACAAAGAAAGTTTTCAAGAAAAACTTATGCACCAAAGAAGACATCTCATCATCAGATGAAGACGAAGTCAATGACAGTGAGACAGAAAGAGTTATATTCATGGCAGTAGAAGACTCTGATAAAGAAGACTCCGAAGAAGAATATGAAGAAGCCGAAGAAGAATATGAAGAAGTCGAAGAAAAAATTGAAGAGGCAGAAGTTGACTACCGAGAGGAAGTAATGTGTGCTATAGAAGTTATCAGAAGAGAAAAGAAGAAAAACAAGAAACTACAAGAATAACTAGACAAGAAAGAAGACACTCAAGAACTAGAACAAATGATCACAAATTTGAAGGTTTAAATAGAAGAAGATAAAAGAATTGAAGAAGCACTCAAAGAACAACTAGAAGAAAAATACAAGATCACTGGAAATTTGGAAGTAGAGATTGTCACAATAAGAAAGGATCTTCAAAAGAAAAATATGAAGAACATCTCAAAAGTTTTGGATGACATTATCAGTAGTAAAAAATCTCATCATGACAAGTCTAGACTTGGATACAATCAGACAGAAAAAAGATCAAGCTCCAAAACAACAGAGCAAGAAACATATCCAAAATGTTATGTAGAAACAATCAAGGGGGATAGAAAGATCTACAAGGAAGATTACAGGGACACTCCTCCACCGAGAAGATTCAAATTTCAGAATCAATAACCAACATATAGGCCTCAAGAAGAAGAAGAATTTATAAGAGTACCTCCTTACAGAATATCTTCATCTCCCAGGTATCAAACTATCGTTTTTTCTTTATGTTATGCATGTAATAATTTTGGACATAAAGATGTAAATTGCAGAGATAACAACAGGAACACAAACAACTTTGAAAGTCATACACAAATGGGTTATCCAAGAAGGCCTAATGAAACACAGAGAAGAATTTGCAATAGGTTTGAATCTTTGAGAACTGAAGTGGAATGTTACAAATGTAACAATTTTGGACACATGGCCAAAGATTGCAGAATGACAGTCCCTCCTAGAGAACTACAATAGAATAACAACAATCACATAAATGAACCTCATAAAAGAACATGGATAAGAAAACAGTATCATTATAGCAATGAATAATGCACACTCGCTCTACAAGCTAAGAAGAAGAAACATGGTTGGTATGTTGATAGTGGCTGTTCAAAACACATGACAGGTGATAGAGACAGGTTTCTTACATTACGAAAGGAAAGAGATGGATCAACCTCCTTTGGAAATGATGATTCAGGTAAAAGCATTGGAAAAAACACAGTCAAAATTGGGAACAAGAATACCAAGGCAGAAAATGTTCTAATAGTAGAAGATATGAAACATAATCTTCTAAGTGTGATTCAAATGTGTGACCAAGCTCATAAAGTTACCTCCGATTCACAAAAGTGAGAGATAAGAAAAGAAGGTTCAGAAAAATTGATTTCTACAGCTGTGAGAACTTCAAGTAACATATATGTATTAAGTGAAATTGGAAATGAAAAGTGTTGTCTAGGAAAGGAAGATGAAAGTTGTGTTGATACTGAGAGGGGGGTGAATCAGTATCAAGTACAATTTAAAACATTTTTCAACTTATACTTGAACCATTCAATTATATCCAATTATAAATGAACAATAGTATAATAGTTACACCAATACACCACAATACACCATGCACAATATATGAGAGATAACAAAACTTTATTCAATTCTGGTCTGTTCAGAAGACCCAACTTGTACAGCATGCCCCGTGCTCAATATTTAACATCTGATTCTGAAACTCGCACAAAAGAAACTACAGTCCGTACTCTTTCCAATGGCAGTGGTCCCACTGCATTTGGAGTCTGTATGACAACGTTAGGACTGTTTTACCCGGAACACCTGTTTTTTGACTAGTTTCAGGACTGGTCACAAACCCTATATTCCACAGAGTATATCTCCATAATTATAGCGAATCAAGAGCTGAAATTTTTACCAGAGGTACCTTGATATGTCATCTCACTACCATAGCGATTTCACCATCTGAATCGTTCTACAAAAAACGTTATGGCAAAAATGGTAAGATGACCTGAAAATAACATACCTTAGAACACATCTCCAAAAGACTTCATCCTCCCTTGAAATCCGGCCTTCTTTTACCTCTTCTTCTCTCTGAAATTCGACTTGTATCAAATGAATG
>ML787607.1:324225-342808 GCA_009831015.1 Picea engelmannii
GATGTATACTATCCATCCATGGGTGTTGTATCTTCATTTTCATTTTCCTTCATGTCCAAATAACTTCATCAATATTCTGGTCCAAAACCCATGACTAGGGTTGACATCAATGACAACAACCAATCTTCCAACAAGTTGGCTATGGCACAGAAGAATGGGTTACATACATTTTGATAACCTTGTCAAAGTCAACAGAAGAAAAATAGTCATAGAAATGCCCCGAATCACGAAACCAACCAACACTTTATGAAAGCATTGTCAACAAGGAAAGAAAACAAAGACCAGGTTCAAATCAAAGGAATATTCAACGACAATACCACTAGAAATTGTGCATACTGATCTAGTTGGACCAACTACAACAAAGGGTTTAAAAGGTGAGAAATACTTTATGTTATTAGTTGATGATTATACAAGAATGACTGCAGTTTGCTTTCTCAAGAATAAGTCAGAAGCTTTTGAAAACTTCAAGATCTACAAAGAAATGGTTGAAAATGAAATGGATTCAAAAATGAAACGCTTGAGATCCGATAATGGAGGAGAGTTCACTTCAAAGGAATTTATGGACTATCGCAGCAGTCATAGAATAAAAAGACAATTCTCCATTGCTAGGACACCTAAATAGAATGGAGTTGTTGAAAGAAAGAACAGGACAATACAAGAAATGACTCGAACAATGCTAATGGATTCCAAATTGACAGATATATTTTGGACACAGGCGATGCATACATCAGTTCACATTCAAAACAGATTATTGCTTAGAAACAACACTGACAAAACTCCCTACGAGCTATGGAAAGGAAGACCAACAAATGTGAAGCACTTCATATTTTTTGGAAGCAAATGCTACATCAAAAGAGAAGATGGAAAAATGGAAAAGTTTGACTCTCATGTGGACAAATGAGTACTTGTTGGTTACTCAAGTACAAGGAAATAATACAAGTGTTACAATCTGAGATTGAACAAAGTTGTAGAAAGTATCAACGTAACAATTGATGAAACAGGCAGACCAGAATCAAAGAAAGAAGAAAATGAATCAATCGAAAAGCTTTTCGAAGAAGAAGCAGAAGATGAAAATGAAGTAGAAGAGGAAGATGAAGAGAATCTGACAGAAGCAGAAGAGCAAGTTCAACAAGTGCCTCCAAATACACCTAGCAGACGAGTACATAAGAATCATCCTTCAGATCAGATTATCAGAAACAAAGACGCAAGAGTTGAGACTAGAAGAAGAATCCATTCACCAGAACAAACACACCTGACACTCACATCTACGATTGAACCAACCTATTTTGAAGAGGCCAACAATGATGAATTTTGGAACAAGACCATGGATGAAGAATTGGATCAAATAGAGAAAAATGACACTTGAGAATTGGTTCCAAGACCAAAGGATAAGAATGTGATCGACACAAAGTGGGTATACAAGAATAAATTAATGAAGATTGGTATGTAAAGGATATGCACAGGTTGAAGGAATCGACTTTGAAGAGACATTTTCCCCAGTTTCCATAATGGAAACAATTCGATTTATTTTAGCTTATGCATGCTCCAAAAATATTTAAGTGTATTAGATGGATGTAAAATCAACTTTTCTGAATGGGGAACTTGAAGAAGAAGTCTACATTGAACAACCAGAAATATTTCAATTGTCAGAGAATGAAGACTATGTGTGCAAATTAAAGAAGGCCTTGTATGGTCTAAAACAGGCTCCTAGAGCATGGTACTATAGACTGGATAAATATCTACAGCAGACAGGGTTCAGAAAAGGAAGTGCAGACAACAACCTCTACATCAAGGTAAGTCAAGGTAATATTTTATTAATTGAAGTTTATGTTGATGATATTATTTTTGGTAGTGACGATGACAGGTTAAGACATAAATTTGCAAAGGATATGAAAAATGATTTTGAAATGTCATTACTTGGAGAACTATCCTTCTTTCTGGGACTTCAGATACGTCAAAGCAACCAACAAAATTTTAGTTCTCAAACCAAGTATATTAGAGAAATGTTAAAGAGGTTCGGAATGGAAGATTGCAAACCAGTTATCACTCCCATGCAAACCAGTTGCAAGTTAAACAAAGATGATGATTCAAAGTCTACAGATCAGAGGCAATATAGATGAATGATTGACAACCTACTATATGTGACAACATCCAGACCAGATGTAATGCAGGTAGTTGGACAGGTGGCATGATTTCAAGCAGCACCAAAGGAACCGCATGTATTAGCAGTGAAGAGAATTTTCAGATATCTCAAAGGAACAGAAGAGTTTGGATTATGCTATCCAAAAGGAAAGGATCTATCCCTTATTTCCCACATAGATGCAGATTGGGCAGGTTGTATTGATGACTGATGAAGTACCAGTGGAGCAACGTTCTACTTGGGTGAGTGTTTAGTATCATGGATAAGAAAGAAACAATCATCTGTATCTCTATCTACAACTAAGGTAGAGTATATTGCAACAACAACATGTTCTACATAGGTTCTTTGGATGAAACAAATTTGACATATATACAGGTTGAGTATGATGAGCACATTCCAATCTATTGTGACAATACAAGCGCCATTAGTATCTCAAAGAGCTCGGTGATGCACTCCAAGACGAAGCACATTCCAATCAAGTATCACTTCCTATGGGAACATGTTGCATAAAAGAACATCAGAGTTGAGTATGTGGGCACAAAAGAAAAAGTGGTAGACATCTTTTCAAAACCACTTCCATGGGAAGCCTTTGAGTATCTTCTCCAGAGACTCGAAGTTATTTCTACTCCAAAATGAATGATTTTGAATGCTTTTCTTATATGTCTTAGATGTACACGAGGAAGCACCATAAAGAGGACAATTTATTCAGGGGGAGAAACCTAGATGGAAAGATACCTTTTCCATTGATGACAAAGGGGGAGAGATTCATTAGATGCAAAGGATAGAGGCATGGTTCTAGGGGCAACAATGGTCACAGAGATGCAGAGGAAAAAGGCATGTTTCCAGGGGGAGCATGAGTGATATGAATTCAATATTGCATGACATAATTTCAGTATTGCATCAAAGTGTTGCCATCAATGCCAAAGGGGGAGATTGTTTATTAAGGTTGGTTGTCATTAATGTCAACCCTTGAAGAAAGTCCGGTAGCGAATTACGGTAACACAAAGGTTTGGGTAATGGATCCAAGTTTGTTTCATGTATAATGGTATGAGTTTTAATATATTTGAAGGTAATAATATTCTATATGGATAGTACATGTCATGTCATTTCTGGTGGTATGTGGAACGTCACATAACTCCTCACGGTTTGAGAGTTATGGCCTTACGAAGTTGGAGGACCCTCACATGTTGGCTTGAAGCCCTAAAAGGTCAAAGAAGTCAAAGATCTTGCAAAGAATAAATTATTATTTAAATGATAAAGTAAAGTGACAAAGTCAAGAAGGATTATTTAAATAATAAAGTGAAGTGACAAAATAAAAAAAAGATTATTTAAATGATAAATTGAGGTGACAAAGTCAAGGACGAATATTTAAATGATAAAGTAATGGAGAAGTTTCTAATTATGGAAAATAGGTTAAGTGACCTATAAATGGGCTAAGTGACCTATAAATAGGTTAAGTGACCTAGAAATGGGTTAAGTGACCTAGAAGATGCTTCTAAGGAAGATATTTGGAGAGTATAAATAAGAGGCAAGGCTCTCTCATTTCACATCACACTTGAGCATATTGAATATCTATAGGTTAATGAGGTAACCAAAGGATATCTAAGCTGAATTTCAAAGGGAAGGTGAAGAAAAGAAGGCCGAAATTCAAGGGAGGATAATTTTTTTTGATAATGCTTTCTAAGCTATGTTATTTACAGGTCATCTCACCATTTTCGCAATAAATTTTTTCTAGAATGATTCAGATCATGAAATTGATAGGCCATTGAGGAAACATATTCAAGTATCTGTGGTAAAAAATTCATCTTGTGGGTCGTTGTATTTTTGGATTTAGACTCCGTGGAAAATAGGGTTTGTGGCTAGTCCTGAAACTAGTCTAAAACAAATGTTTCAGGTAAAAATGTCATAAATTCTTCATAACAGATCCAAATTCAGTAAGAACAAATGTCTTGGTTAGTGTACATTCTTTATTATTATTTGTAACATTTTCAGATCCATTCAACAAATATTCCATATGGGGCACACTCTACAAGGTCGTTCTCTAGAATAACCCAGAATTCAACAAGGTATGCCATTTTTTCTATAACTCCTTTTCTGAGAGATTCCAAGTAGTGACACCTGGAGGTATTGCATAAAGAAAACTGAAGAACATTGTGTACTAATTTCATATATTTATTCATTACAAGTACATAGTTATGATTATTTCAAGTTAGGGTTGTTGACTAATCCCAAACTAGTCATGTGAGACTAAAGAAAAGTTTGATGAAAATATTAGTCTCTTGTTGTGAAAGTTAAGGAAGTTTTGCAGGTATGTGATCATATACACCAGGTCTATTACAGAGTTACAAATCATATTTGGATGATGAAATTGATGAGGGCTTTTGGTTAAGGTACATGTTGGGTACATGGTTGAAACAAGTAGTTGATGAGTTGGCACATACATGAGGTGTATAGTTGATGATGTTGATACATATTGATGAGTCATATTTGATGAGTAGTTGACACATGATTGGTACATACTTGGTACATGGTTGGATGCACTTGTTTATGGTATAAGTTGATTACAGGTTGTTTGTTGTAGGTTGGTGCATGCTTGATGCACTTGTTTATGGTACAGGTTGATTACAAGTTGTGGTATGGGTTGATGCATGGTTCAGGTTAATTGGTACAGGTTTACATCGGTATATCTCATAGTGATAGTGTGACAATGGTTCCATCATTCTATTTCTACTTCAGGGCGGTTTGACGGGGCAAGGATAAGTGGTTGTAGCCACCTTCCGACTGTAGATGGAGAACATAGGGGGTTGTAGCCCCCTTCTGGTTGTAGCTAGATAATAGGGGAGTTGGAGCTTCCTTCAAGTTGTAACATGAGAAATAAGGGGGTTGGAGCCTCCTTCTAGTTGCAGCTAGAAAACAAAGGAAGTTGGTGCTTCTAATGAATGTAATTCTTCAAGACATATAAGAAAACACATTCCGTGGTTTTCTCTCAGTTTGGGTTTCCATGTAAAACACTGGTGTACTGTGTATGTGTATGATTGCTCATTTGTTCATTGCTTATTTACTCTGCAGTTATTGGATGATAATGCTACATTGATATAACACTTGGATTATATGGTTAAAAAGGATTAAATTGCTCTATTATTGATTCACCCCCCCTCTCAATAATCCAACAGTCATAGCCATGCTCTCAATGGGGGAGAGGCTTATTTCTAAGTGGAGGATGGGATAGGGTGTATTTCCTTTAATTTTGAGATTATAGGTTATAAATTCTTTTGTATTTTCTCTATCTTTCTCCAGGATTCACCAGAGATACTACATCCCCAGACTTCACATCCATAAAGAATAACATGTGTAACAAGAGTCACAAAGAGGAGTTCTTCTTATCCTAACTCCAAAGATCAACTAATTTAAAATTGTTTTCAAGCCCATAATAAGCTTTCCATCCCCCAATAATCCTTTTCTCAATGCTATAATTCAAATTGAGCTTGTGGTGAATATCAATTCCAAGATATTTGTATGAAGTCACTTCCTCCAAGTTGTTGTTGTCATATACAAAGGTATCATAAGGGATCTTATTGGATTTAATAATCATGACCTTAGTCTTATCAGTATTAATAGTCATACCCATATTGGAGAAAAAATCCTTGAGGATTCTTAGTTGGTTTTCAAGATCACGGGGACTCCTTTCCATAAAAACGATATCATCGGCATAAAGAAGAAGATTGATGACTATACCAGTGAGAGTAGGGACAACACAAACTCCTTTTTCCAAGCAATCTTCTAACTTGTTAATGTATATGCCAAAAAGGGTAGGGGACAAGGGACAACCTTGTTTCACTCCGATATTGCAGTTAATCTATTTTGACCATCCCTCAATGTTTTTAAACTTAGCAATAATGTTCTCATACATCCTTATTGAAACAACCCTCAACTTGAGAGGCTCTTTTATCTCTTCCAACCTATTCCAAAGGTTTTTCCTAGGAACCATCTCAAAATATTTTCTAAATTCAACAAAACAACAAAAAAGATTGGTTTTAGTATTGCAAAACTCCTCTGCAATGATCCTAAAGGTAACAAGATGGTTCACAGTTGAATTATATCTCCTAAACCCGGCCCGGCCTTTAGCTCTTTTACCGCGACTTTCTAGCCAAAGGATAATCTTCTTTTCCAAAATAATTCCATAAAGCTTGGCTAAAATCGGGCTAATCATAATGGTTCTATAATTAGAGGGAATGTTTCTATCCCCACTTTTAAAAATAGGAACAATGAGGCTTTGCACCCAGGGTTTAGGGAAGCCCTGTTTGAATGCTAAATTGAAGAGCTTGTGTATGTGAGGGATAAGGATTGAACCTCTGATTTTAAATTTTTTATCTTGGTAGCCTTCAATGTCCTTAACTTTCCCATTTGCAAGCCACTTAACCCCGAACTCTATGTCATCTAAAGAAAAAACTTCTTCCTTTGTAGGGACAATAGGAATGGTGTCCATGGAATGAGGGAACTCGTAAAGACTTTTAAGGTAGGAATTCCAGTGCCTTAAGGGAATCCTATTATTTTATTTATTATTGCGTTTTAGAATTTGGCTTCAGAACTTCTTAGGATCCAACTTATATAGTTGTGAAAGTTGTTCTTGCCTTTTATTGATATAGTACCTTTTTTCCCTTTTAATTAGGGATTTGTACATATTGATCTTATCGATTTTTAAGGACTCATTAGAAGCATCCCTAATGGATTTCCTAACACTTTTACATTCTTTATCATACCAAGGGTTGGCCGTTCTATTATTATTTTTATAGGACATCTCGAAAGAGAACTTGTTAATAGAAGTGGAAAGGGTAGTTGTAAAATTATGATATAGTTCTTCAATGTTGTCCTTATAAGTTAGAAGATTTAATTTACTATTTAAATACTTTAAGAAAATGTCAACTTTACTTTTTTCAAAGAACAAATTCCTTTGATTATCAGAATTCTCTTCAATGGCACTCCCATGCATGGAAAAGTTTAGAGTTAGGGTTAAAGGTTTATGATCAGAGTCAAGCTCATGGTCATTTAAAAGGTCAAAATTTTCTATTTGGTTGGAAACGGGGATATCATATATCACATAATCTAAAACACTACTACCCAGCCCATGAATACAAGTCCTCTGTTTGGAGTTTGGCCACTTCATTACTCCATTGGAAATTATTAGGTCTTGAGAGTTGCAGAGCTTGACCAAGTCAGTACCAAACAAATTCTCAATTAGTTCTTTAGAGCTTCTTTTGTAGCTATTAGATAAAACAAGGTCCTCATCTAGCCATAAAGGATTATGGTTGGAGTCATTACTTAAAAGAGTATCTTGTTTAGTTGCAGTCCTAGCATTAAAGTCTCCTAGCAGGAGGATATTACCTTTATTTTTCAAACTATAAATATCTTGTTCTAAATTATTATAGGGATAATTGTTATCTAGATTGTTTTTCTTATAAAAAGTAGAATTAATAGGTGCAAAATAACAAATTTCTATATACATCTTCTTAGCATTGGTGTCTGAAATTTCTATCCAAATGTACTGATTGAGAGGGTCGATCTTATGAATTTGAATGTGAGGAGAAATGCTCTTTCTAATATAACAAGCTATGCCTCCTATCCCTCTATGGTGGGATTTTTTGTTCCATGCTGACCATAAGACAAATCCTTCTATGTTAGGGACCTTAGACTCCTCATGCTCCCAAGTTTCAACTAGACAAATAATGTGAGGAGCCATGTTAATGAGAGTTTGTTGTAAGATCAGTTTAAGTATATGGGCATGTAGATTAGTAAGAGACATGGTGAAGAAAGTACGTGCAAGTAGGTGCAATTGCATGTAAAAATTTAGTGCATGTGTCAATAAAAAAGTATATGGATACAAAGAACATGATTATCAAGCACATACAAAATTAGAAGTTGTAAGGAAAAAAAAAATCAAAGTGTATTTAATGATGAGGCATGCATTAGAGTGACGTGGATAGACAATTTGATGAATAATTACAACTAGAATATCAACCATCAATATATTATTATTAGAATGAACAAACAAGGTGCAAAATGCTTTGTATTCCTTTGCACTGTATTATTTTCTCACCTCCCCAAAAGTGTACAGGGTTGATGTTAATCATAATTTATTGATAATTACATGACTTTATTGTAAAACTTCATGTTGTTCATGTCATTGTCTTACACACATTTGTTTCATGAATATTGGCATAGTTGATATATTTTTCAAATTGGCATTGTCTAACTGTTCTACGAATTTATTTTTTTCCTCCGTAATACGACGACATAAATCTGCACGAATCACTATTTTTTGTTGTTTAAAATCCTTTTCTGAATGAAAAAATGGATTCAACGTATTGAAAATTCCCCGGGGCACTCAGATTATACAAAAACAATCACTCAATGTTAAGAACTTGAATAGATCTACAAATATAATCACCACAAATACTGAATACACAATAGATCCACAGAGCAACATAGAAGAAACCACACTTTATTATTACAAAAACACTTGAGGTAGGGCAACACCATACAATGGATCCTATTATGGAAGGGATCCTCTCCTGTTCACTTGCCTCTTCGAGGGGGCATCCTCCTATTGAGCTACCGCTACAAATACAATAATTCTCTTCATATCTCATTACATTGCTTGAACCTCTTTATATAGTGCTACCATCACCTAAGAACATTCTAGAGGAGGAGTCTTCTAGAAGTAGAACCTTCTAAGAAGTCCTCTTACATTTATTATATCTTACTACCCATTTATTATATCTAACTACCATAGTGGGTCTTATTTAATAATATAGTGGATCTAGTCCACCTTACATTGAATGACCTCCACTATTATCACTATGCCCCCCCACTACTACCTCTCTAGCTACCTAACACTCAAATCTATAGATCTAACAATTTCCTGCTTGATTTTGGGCCAATGTCCTCGAAAAAAATTGTCGTAGAACATTCATTTCATATAACATTTAGACTAGAACGTTCAAATTTATTTCCCAATTATGTATGGATATTTAAGAATTTATTTAAGATATTATTTGATTACTTAAATATTTGACTTTCCATATTCTATTATTTGTACATGCAAGAATAATACATTATAGTTGTTGTTGTGGTTGTTCTTATTTATGTAGAGATTTCTTTAAAATCTAATTAGTATCAAAGCACCATTTTCTGTGTAGTTGAACTCTATAGAGTTTGTAATCAAGAGTTTCTCTCAAATGAAGAGGGAAATAGAGGACAAATTGCAGAGTTACATTAAAATATGCTATGCGATTTATTTCGTTGGTTTCAATCCCATTTCTTTACCCCTGTGAGCATCACCCGATGTAATGAGTGATAAGTGGACTATTCAAATCATGAGAATTATTGGTCAGTTGCGACTAATACTCATGGATATGGGCCATAGATTAATGGCTTACTTATGCAGTTAATCCCGAAAATGATATATAATATGTTGCACTGCGAAATCCCCTCTATGCTTAAAGTTGAAGTTGTTATTCTTAACATGAAGGTTGAGTCTATGGATGCAAAATTGATGAATATTGTCCATTTTTTTAGAACTTAGAAGGAAATAGATGATAAATTACAATCACATTGAAATGTTGAAAGTTGAAGTTGCTATTCTTAATATGAAGATTAGGTTTGTGGATGCAAATTGATGAATATTGACTTTCCAATCAATAAAGGTTTAAACCATTATGAAATAGCGAAGACCATCAAACTTGGTCAAGGTAAGAGTTTTTGTTGGAGCTTTCCATATCTTCACAAGTTCATTCCACATTTCTTTGGTATTGTTGCACTATTACATTCTTTGACAAAGGTATAGACAAGATTCTTATTTTTATCACGACTTGACTCAAGAGAAAACATTCAATGCATTAATGAAGAATATATGTGAGGCACCTATGTTGAGGATTACGAATCTATAGAAATTGTTTGATAATGAGGTTGATTCATTAAGTAATGCATTGAGAGAGTTTTCCCTATGCATGAAGGGAGATTGATTTCTTATGACTTGAAAACCTTCACATGAGCTACTCTAAATTTCTCCACATTATAAATAAATATATTCCTTGCACCAAGGGGTGAAGAATTAAAGAGCCTACATTTTATGGGAGGGTATTGTGATCCACACTAATCATAAGCCGTTTTAGTTTCTATGGACCCAAACCAAGTTACAATAAGGCATGCCACTAGATGTCTTATATGCAATTCAACTTTGTTGTCAAGTATAAGAAGGGGGATATAAATTAGATGACAAGATGTGCATTCCAAGTGGCAATTTCCAAATTATGTTTTCAAGAGAAGCTCATACTTCTAAGGTAGATGGACATTTTGGAGCTAGAAAGACATTGTTAAAATTTCAAAGCCCTCGCCATATATGCAATTTGATATTCTAAGGTTTAATAGAATATATATATTGTTGTATTTAAATGCCTGATAATAAAATTTAATGTTGTAAAGTTTAATAGAGCATGTATATATTATTGTACTTAAATGCATGATAATAAAATGTTGCACTAGTATATACCATTTATTTTCCCAATTTAACCATGGAAAAGTATCTCTATGAATTTCCTTACAACATTGTGGAAAATAGGGCATGGTCATGATTCTTTGTTTATAGTATTTAAGGGGTTAACCAAGACAACTTAGTTGATTCTTTGTAAAGAAAACATTATTGATGAAGAAGAAACCAATATATTCATAAACATATGTGGATGCACTTTGTGCTTCCAAATTCAACTTGTGATATTTGAGCAATATGACGGTGGAGATGGAAATTCTTCCTTGGCTTGTTGCTCCAAATATGTTTCATCTTGACTCTGTTCTGTTTCACTGCCATCTTGGCTTTGTTCTTCTTCATTTTGGAACTTGGCAGCTGACTATTGTTCTTTGTCCTCAACACTTCTGTAGGTTCTTGGAAGTGTTTTTCTTTAATGCTTGCAAATTCTTCCAACTTCGCATAAGAGGGTTGTTTCCCTTTCTAGATACAATCATCAATGTCATGTTCAATGGACTGTTGCAACATCAATTCATAATAATACTTGATTTCTTCTGGGCTAAAAGCCATAAAAATTGACTCAATATTTTCTTCGTCGATTTCTTCATTTTTTTCCATGTTTTCTTCATAACCAGCCACTACTGAAAATGAGTTGTATTGTTGGATTACTAAGGGGGGGGGGGGTGTGAATCAGTAATAAAGCAATTGTAATCCTTTTTAACCAAATAATCTAAGTGTTATATCAATGTAGAATTATCATCCAATAATGAGCAATGAACAAATGAAAAATCATACACATACACAATACACCGGTTTTTTACATGGAAATCGAAAGCGAGAGAAAACCACAGAATGTTTTTTCTTATATGTCTTGAAGAATTACATTCATTGGAAGCACCAACTTCCTTTGTTTTCCAGCTGCAACTGGAAGGAGGTTCCAACCTCCTAGTTCATCAGGCTACAACATGAGGGAAGATCCAACTCCCCAATTCTATGGCTACAACCAGAAGGAGGATACAACCCCCTATGTTCTCCAGCTACAACCGGAAGGTGGCTACAACCACCCGTCCTTGCCCCGTCCAACTACCCTAAAGTAGAAGTAGAATGATGGAACCACTGTCACACTATCACTATGAGATATACCGCTATAAATCTGTACCAATAAACTTGAACCATGCATCAACCTGTATCTCAACCTGTAATCAACCTGTACCATAAACAAGTGCATCAACTATGCCCCAACCTGTAATCAACCTGTACCATAAACAAGTGCATACAACCATGTACCAAGTATGTACCAATCATGTTTCACCTACTCATCAACTATCAATATGTACCAACATCATCAACTATACACCTCATGTATGTGACAACTCATAAACTACTTGTCTCAACCATGTACCCAACATGTACCTTTACAAAAAGCCCTCATCAATTTCATCATCTAAATATGATTTGTAACTCTGTAATAGACCTGGTGTATATGATCACATACCTACAAACCTTCCCTAAATTTAACAACAAGAGACTAGCATTTTCATCAAACGTTTCTTTAGTCTCACATGACTAGTTTTGGATTAGTCAACAACCCTAACTTGAAATAATCATAACTATGTACCTGTAATGAATAAATATCTGAAATTGATACACAATTTTCATCATTGTGTTTTATGCAATTCCTCTAGGTTTCACTACTTGACACCTCTCATAAAAGGAGTTATAGAACAAATGACATACCTTGCTGAATTCTGGCTTATTCTAGAGAATGACCTTGTAGAGTGTGCCCCATACGGAATATTTGTTGAATCGATATGAAAATGTTACATAGCATAATACATACTGTAGTATAACCAATAAATGTGGTCTTACTGAATTTGGATATGTTATGAATAAGTTATGACACTTTTTCCCGAAACACCCGTTTTAGACTAGTTTCGGGACTAGCCACAAACCCTATTTTCCACGGAGTGTAACTCCAAAAATACAACGACCCACAAGATGAATTTTTTACCATAGATAATTGGATATATTTTGTCAATGGAATAGACATTTCATGGTCTGAGTCATTCTAGAATTTTTTTTATTGTGAAAATGGTGAGATGACCTATAAATAACATACCTTAGAAAACATCATCAAAAGAATTTATCCTCCCTTGAATTCCAGACTTCTTTTCTTCACCTTCCTTATGAAATTAGGCTTAGATATCCTTTGGTTACCTCATAAATCTATAGATATTCAATATGCTCAAGTGTGATCTAAAATGAGAGAGCATTGCCTCTTATTTATACTCTCCAAGTAGCTTCCTTAAAAACATCTTCTAGGTCAGTTTGCCCACTTTCCTTATTTTAGGGTTAACCCACTTCTAATTTATCCATTAAATTTATTATTTAAATAATTTATTTTGAATTCACTTTGAATTATAGTACACTCATCACTTCACATTATTATTTACCTTATAAAATATTTTAAACCACTTTGACTACTTTGACCTTTTGGGGCTTCTAGATGACATATGAGGGTCCTCCAACTTCGTAAGGCCATAACTCTCAAACCGTGAGGAGTTATGTGACGTTCCACATACCACCAGAAGTGGAATGACATGTAATATCCATATAGAATAGTATGAACATAAAATATATCAAAACACATACCATTGTTCATCAAACAAACTTGAGTCCATTACCCAAACCTGGGTTCTCCAACTTCTTATGGCCATAAATCTCTAACCGTGAGGAGTTATGTAACGTTCCGCATACCGTCATAAATGAAATGAAAACAAATATCCATACAGGATAGCTTCAATGACAAATTCACTGACCTTCATCTCATTATTCCACAAATAAGCATGGGTTCTCTAACCATACTTCTAGGATAACTCAATCCGCAAAGCGTATTCCCGTGAGGGATTTCACCATAAGGGGACAACTTTGGAGTTCATCCTTTGTGCTATCGGGATTTCTCAAAGGGTTGAGATCAATGACAAACAACCTTAATCAACAATCTCCCCCTTTGGCATTGACGAAAACACTCTGATGCAAAACGAAAATTATGCCATGCAATATTGAAGTCATATCACTCATGCTCCCCCTGGAAACATGCCTATGTCCTCTGCATCTCTTTTACCATTGCTGCCCCTGGAACCATGCCTCTATCCTCTGCATTTGATGAATCTCTCCCCCTTTTTCATCAATGGAAAATGTATCTTTCCATCTTGGGCTTCTCCCCTTGATTGAATTGTCCTCTTTATGGTGCTTCCTCCTATACATCTAAGACATATAAGACAAAAATTCAAAAGCATTCATTTTGGAATAGAAATAACTCCGAGTCTCTGGCGAGGATACTCAAAGGCTTCCCATGAAAGTGGTTTTGTAAATATGCCTGCCACTTGTTCTTTTGTGCCCACATACTCAACTCTGATGTTCTTTTCTGCAACCTGCTCCCGTAGAAAGTGATACTTGATTGGAATGTGCTTCGTATTGGAGTGCATCACCGGGTTTTTTAAAATACTAATGGAACTTGTATTATTACAATATATTGGAATGGAATCATCACACTCAACCTGTATATCTATCAAACTTTGTTTCATCCAAAGAACCCGTGTACAACATGATGCTGCTGCAATATACTCTGCCTTGGCTGTAGATAAAGATACTGATGATTGTTTCTTTCTTATCCATTATATTAAAGACTTACCCAAGTAGAACATTGCCCCACTGGTGATTTATTGGTAATCAATACAACTTGCCCAATCTACATCTGTGTAGGCAATAAGTGATAGATCCTTTTGTTGGATTACTGATAGGGGGGGTGAACCAGTAATAGCATAATTATAATCCTTTTTCTTCAAATGTTATATCAATGTAGAATTATTATCCAATAATAAATAGTAAGAAATAAACAATCACATACATACAGAGTACACCAGTGTTTTACGTGGAAACCCAAACCAGGACAAAACCACAGAATGCTTTTTCTTATATGTCTTGAAGAATTACATTCATTGGAAGCACCAACTTCCTTTGTTTTCCAGCTGCAACTGGAAGGAGGCTCGAACCCCCTAGTTTCTCAGGCTACAACCTGAGGGAAGCTCCAACTCCCCAATTCTCTGGCTACAACCAGAAGGAGGCTACACCCCCCAATGTTCTCCTACTACAACCGGAAGGTGGCTACAACCACCCATCCTTGCTCCATCCTGCCACCTTGAAGTAGAAGTAGAATGATGGAACCACTGTCACATTATCACTGTGAGATATACCACTGTAAACCTGTACCAATAAATCTGAACCATGCATCAACCATGCATCAACTTGTACCTCAACCTGTAATCAACCTGTACCATAAAAAAGTGCATCCAACCATGTACCAAGTATGTACCAATCATGTGTCAACTACTCATCAACTATGAATCATCAATATGTACCAACATCATAAACTATACACCTAATGTATGTGCACCAACTCATCAACTACTTGTCTCAACCATGTACTCAACATGTACCACAACCAAAATACCTCATCAATTTCATCATCCAAATATGATTTGTAGCTCTATAATAGACCTGGTGTATACGATCACATTCCTGCAAACCTTCCTTGAATTTAAAAACAAGAGACTAGCATTTTCATCAAACTTTTCTTTTGTCTCACATGCCTAGTTTTGGATTAGTCAACAACCCTAACTTGAAGTAATCATAACTTTGAGCATGTAATGTATAAAGATATGAAACTGATACACAATGTTCTTCAGTGTTTTTAATGCAATTACTCCAAGTTTCACTACTTGGAACCTCTCAGAAAAGGAGTTATAGCAAAAATGACATACCTTGCTGAATTCTGACTTATTCTAGAGAGCGACCTTGTAGAGAGTTCCCCGCACAAAATGTTTGATGAAATGATCTGAAAATGTTACAAAACATACTAAATATAGTACCCTAACCAACACATTTTGTCTCATTGAATTTGGATCTGTTATGAAGAAGTTATGACATTTTTACCCGAAACACTTGATTTTGACTAGTTTCAGGACTAGCCAAAAACCCTATTTTCCACGGAGTGTAACTACCAAAATAAAACGAACCACAAGCTGAATTTATTTTTCACAGATACTTGGATATGTTTTCTCACTTGCATAGCCATTTCACGGTCTGAATCATTATAGAAAAAAAATTATAGCGAAAATGGTGAGATGCCCTGTAAATAACATACCTTAGAAAGCACCATCAAAATAATTTATCCTTCCTTGCATTTCGGCCTTCTTTTCTTCACCTTCACTCAGAATTCTGGTTTAGATATCCTTGGTTACCTCAGACACATATAGATATTCAATATTCTCAAGTTTGATTCAAATGAGAGAGCCTTGCCTCTTATTTATACTCTCCAAGTAGCTTCCTTAAAAACATCTTCTAGATCACTTGGCCCACTTTCCTTATTATAGGGTTTGGTCCACTTCTAATTTCTCCATTAAAGTTATTATTGAAATAATTTATTTTGTATTTAATTTGAATTATAATATACTCATCACTTCACTTTATTATTTACCTTTTAAAATCTCTTAAACCACTTTGACTACTTTGACCTTTTGGGGCTTCTAGATGGCATATGAGGGTCCTCCAACTTCGTAAGGCCATAACTCTCAAACCGTGAGGATTTATGTGATGTTCTACATACCAATAGAAATGGCATGACATGTACTATCCATATAGAATAGTATTATCTAAAAATATATCATAACTCATACCATTACCCATCAAACAAACTTGGGTCCATTACCCAAACCTGAGGTCTCCAACTTCTCATGGCCATAACTCTCTAACCGTGAGGAACTATGTGACATTCCACATACCACCGGAAATGAAATGACAAGAACTATACATATAGGATATTTTCCCTAAAAAAATCACTTTCCTTCATCTCATTATTCCACAATTAAGCATGGGTTCTCTTACTCTGCAAAGCGTCTTCCCGTGAGGGCTTTCACCATAAGGGGACCACTTTGGAGTTCATCCATATTTACTTTTTATCAACCATGACAAAAAATAATGAGTCATATTTATATCAAACAATATTGGGTCCATTACCCAAGCCTTTGTGCTACGGGGCTTTCTTCAAGGGTTGACATCAATGACAACCAACCTTAATCAACAATCTCCCACTTTGGCATTGATGGCAACACTCTGATGCAATACTGAAATCATATCACTCATGCTCCCCCTGGAACCATGCCTTTGTCCTCTGCATCTGATAAATCTGCTCCCCCTAGAACCATGCCTTTATCTTCTGCATCTGATAAATCTCTCCCCCTTTGTCATCAATGACAAAGGTATCTTTCCATCCGGGGTTGCTCCCCTTGACAAATTGTCCTCTTATGGTGCTTCCTCGTGTACATCTAATACATATAAGATAGGCATTCAAAAACAATTCAAAAAGCATTCATTTTTAGAGTAGAAATAACTCCAAGTATTTGGCGAAGATATTCAAAGGCTTCCTGTGGAAGTGGTTTTGTAAATATGTCTTCCACTTGTTCTTTTGTGCCCACATACTCAACTCTGATGTTCTTTTCTACAACCTGTTCCCGTAGAAAGTGATACTTAATTGGAATGTGCTTCGTCTTGGAGTGCATCACCGGGTTTTTTGAGATATTGATGGCACTTGTATTATCACAATATATTGGAATGGGCTGATCATACTCAACTTGTACATCTGTCAAAGTTTGTTTCATCCAAAGAACCTGTGTACAATATGTTGCTGCTGCAATATACTCTGCCTCGGCTATGGATAGAGATACCGATGATTGTTTCTTGCTTAGCCATGATACCAAACACTCACCTAAGTAGAACACTGCTCCACTGGTGCTTTGTCATACATCAATACAACCTGCCCAATTTGCATCTGTGTAGGCAATAAGTGATAGATATTTTCCTTTTGGATACCATAATCCAAACTCTTCTATTCCTTTGAGATATCTGAAGATCCTCTTTACTACTAATACATGAGATTCCTTTGGTGCTGCTTGAAATCGAGCCACCTGTCCAACTACCTGCATTACATCTAGTCTGGATACTGTCACATATAGTAGGCTACCAATCATTGACCTATATTGCCTCTGATCTGTAGACTTTGAATCATCATCTTTGCTCAACTTACAACTGGTTTGCATGGGAGTGATAACTGGTTTGCAATCTTCCATTCCGAACCTCTTTAGCATTTCTCTGATATACTTGGTTTGAGAAATACAAATTCTTTGGTTGCTTTGATGTATCTAAAGTCCCAGAAAGAAGGATAGTTCTCCAAGTAACGACATTTCAAATTCATTCTGCATTTCTTTTGCAAATTTTTGGCTGTCATCATCACTACCAAAAATAATATCATCAACATAAACTTCAATTAATAAAATATTACCTTGACTTACCTTGATGTAGAGGTTGCTGTCTACACTTCCTTTTCTGAACCCTACCTGCTATAGATACTTATCCAGTCTGGAGTACCATGCTCTAGGAGCCTGTTTTAGATCATACAGGGCCTTCTTTAATTTACACACATAGTCTGTGTTCTTTGAAAACTGAAATCCTTCTGGTTGTTCAATGTAGACTTCTTCTTCAAGTTCCCCATTCAGAAAAGATGATTTTACATCCATCTGATATACTTTAACATTTTTGGAGCATGCGTAATCTAAAAGCAAACGGATTGCTTCCATTCTGGCAACTACGGAAAATGTGTCTTCAAGGTCGATTCCTTCAATCTGTGCATATCCTTTACATACCAATCTAGCTTTGTTCCTTGTAACCTTTCCATCTTCATTCAATTTATTCTTGAAAACCCATTTTGTGCCAATCACATTCTTATTCTTTGGTCTTGGAACCAATTCCCAAGTGTCATTTTTCTCTATTTGATCCAATTCTTCATCCATGGCCTTATTCCAAAA
>ML787607.1:346747-397742 GCA_009831015.1 Picea engelmannii
CATGTATGTGCGCCAACTCATCAACTACTTGTCTCAACCATGTACTCAACATGTACCACAACCAAAATCCCTCATCAATTTCATCATCCAAATCTGATTTGTAGCTCTGTAATAGACCTGGTGTATATTATCACATTCCTGCACACCTTCCTTGACTTTAGAAACAAGAGACTAGTATTTTCATCAAACTTTTCTTTAGTCTCACATGCCTAGTTTTGGATTAGTCAACAACCCTAACTTTAAGTAATCATAACTTTGAACTTGTAATGTACAAAGATCTGAAATTGATATACAATGTTCTTCAGTGTGTTTGATTCAATTCCTCCAAGTGTCACTACTTGAAACCTATCAGAAAATGAGTTATAGCAAAAATGGCATACCTTGTTGAATTTTGGCTTATTCTAGAGAGTGACCTTGTAGAGCGTGCCACACACAAAATATTTTGTGAAATGATCTGAAACTTTTACACAACATACTAAAGAATGTACCCTAACCAACACAGTTGGTCTCACTGAATGTGGATTTTTTATGAAGAAGTTAGGACGTTTTTACCCGAAACACCTGATTTTGACTAGTTTCAGGACTGACCAAAAACCCTATTTTCCACGGAGTGTAACTCCCAAAATACAGTGACTCACAAGATGAATTTGTTTTCAAAGATACTTGGATATGTTTTCTCACGTGCATAATAATTTCACAGTCTGAATCATTATAGAAAAAAAGTTATAGTGAAAATGGTGAGATGACCTTTAAATGACATACCTTAGAAAGCACCATCAAAAGAATTTATCCTTCCTTGCATTTCAACCTTCTTTTCTTCACCTTCACTCAGAATTCCAGTTTATATATCCTTGGTTACCTCAGACACATATATATATTCAATATGATCAAGTGTGATTCAAATGAGAGAGCCTTGCCTCTTATTTATACTCTCAAAGTAGCTTCCTTAAAAACATCTTCTAGGTCACTTGGCCCACTTTCATTATTTTAGGGTTGGGTCCACTTCTAATTTCTCCATTAAATTTATTATTGAAATAATTTATTTTGTATTAAATTTGAATTATAATATACTCATCACTTCACTTTATTATTTACCTTTTAAACTCTCTTAAACCACTTTGACTACTTTGACCTTTTGGGACTTCTAGATGACATATGAGGGTCCTCCAACTTCGTAAGGCCATAACTCTCAAACCGTGAGGAGTTATGTGAAATTCTACATACCACCAAAAATGGCATGAAATTTGATGTCCATATAGAATAGTATTATCAGAAAATATATCATAACTCATACCGTTACCCATCAAACAAACTTGGGTCCATTACCCAAACCTGGGGTCTCCAACTTCTCATGGCCATAACTCTCTATCCGTGAGGAATTATGTGACGTTCCACATACCACCGGAAATGAAATGACAAGAACTATCCATATAGGATATTTTCCCTAACAAAATCACTTTCCTTCATCTCATTATTCCACAATTAAGCATGGGTTCTTTAACTCCACAAAGCGTCTTCCCGTGAGGGCTTTCACCATAAGGGGACCACTTTGGAGTTTATCCATATTCACTTCTTATCAACCATGAAAAAACAATAATGAGTCATATTTACATCGAACAATATTGGGTCCATTACCCAAGCCTTTGTGCTATGGGGCTTTCTTCAAGGGTTGACATCAATGACAACCAACCTTAATCAACACCTTTCCTTTTGGATACCATAATCCAAACTCTTATGTTCCTTTGAGATATATGAAAATCCTCTTCACTGCTAATACATGTGATTCCTTTGGTGCTACTTGACATTGTGCCACCTATCCAAGTGCCTGCATTACATCTGGTCTAGGTGTTGTGACATATAGTAGACTACCAATCATTGACCTATATTGCCTCTGATCTGTAGACTTTGAATCGTCATCTTTGTTCAACTTGCAACTGGTTTGCATGGGAGTGATAACTGGTTTGCAATCTTCCATTCCGAGCCTCTTTAGTATTTCTCTGATATACTTGGTTCGAGAAATAAAAATTCCTTGGTTGCTTTGATGTATCTCAAGTCCCAGAAAGAATGATAGTTCTCCAAGTAATGACATTTCAAATTTGGTTTGCATATCCTTTGCAAATTTCTGGCTTAACCTGTCATCATCACTACCAAAAATAATTTCATCAACATAAACTTCAATTAATAAAACATTACCTTGAGTTACCTTGATGTAGAGGTTGTTTTTTGCACTTCCTTTTTTGAACCTTGCCTGCTGTAGATACTTATCCAGTCTAGAGTACCATGCTCTAGGAGCCTGTTTTAGACCATACAAGGCCTTCTTTAATTTACACACATAATCTGCGTTCTCTGACAACTGGAATCCTTCTAGTTGTTCAATGTAGACTTCTTCAAGTTCCTCATTTAGAAAAGCTGATTTTACTTCCATCTGATACACTTTAATAGTTTTGGAGCATGCATAAGATAAAAGAAAATGGATTGCTTCCATTCTGGCAACTGAGGAAATTGTCTCTTCAAAGTTGATTCCTCCAATATGTGCAAATCCTTTACATGCCAATCTAGATTTGTTCCTTGTAACCTGTCCATCTTCATTAAATTTATTCTTGAAAACCCATTTTGTGTCGACCACATTCTTATTCTTTGGTCTTGGAACCAATTCCCATGTGTCATTTTTCTCTATTTGATCCAATTCTTCATCCATGGCCTTTTTCCAAAATTCATCATTGTTGGCTTCTTCAAAACAATTTGGTCCATTGTAGATAAGAGTGCTAGGTGTGTTTTTTCTGGTGAATGGATTCTTCTTCTAGTCTTAACTCCTGCATCTTTGTTTCCAATAATCTGATCTGAAGGATGATTCTTTGTACTCGTCTGCTAGGCGTATTTGGAGACACTTGCTGAACTTGCTCTTATGTTTCTGTCATATTCTCTTCATCTTCCTCTTCTACTTCTTTTTCATCTTCAACTTCTTCTTCGAAAGGTTGTTCCATTGATTCATTTTCTTCTTCCTTTGATTCTAGTCTGTCTATTTCATCAATTGTTACGTTGATGCTTTCCACAACTTTGTTCAATATTAGATTGTAACACTTGTATGCTTTCCTTGTACTTGAGTAACCAACAAGTACTCCGTTTTCCACACGAGAGTCAAACTTTCACATTATGCCATCTTCTCTTTTGATGTAGCATTTTCTTCCAAGAAGTGCTTCACATTTGCTAGTCTTCCTTTCCATAGCTCGTAGGGAGTTTTGTCCGTGTTGTTTCTGAGCATTACTCTATTTTGAATGTGAACTGCTGTATGCACTGCTTGTGTCCAAAATATATCTATCAATTTGGAATCTATTAGCATTGTTCGAGCCATTTCCTATACTGTCATGTTCTTTCTTTCAACAACTCCATTCCGTTGAGGTTTCCTAGCAATGCAAAATTTCCTTTTTATCCCATGACTACTGTAGTAGTCCATAAATTCCTTTGAAGTGAACTCTCCTCCATTATCATATCTCAAGGATTTGATTTTTCAACCATTTCCTTTTCATTTTCAACCATTTCCTTGTAGATCTTAAAGTTTTCAAAAGCTTTTGACTTATTCTTGACAAAGAAAATTGCAGTCACTCTTGTATAATCATCAACTAATAACATAAAGTATTTCTCACCTTTTAAACCCTTTGTTGTAGTTGGTCCAACTAGATCAGTGTGCACAATTTCCAGTGGTCTTGTCATTGAATATTCCTTTGATTTGAACCTAGTCTTTGTTTTCTTTCCTTGTTGACAATGCTTGCATAAAGTGTTGGTTGGCTTCGTGATCTGGGGCATTTCTTTGACTGATTCTCTTTTGTTGACTTTGAAAATGTTATCAAAATATATGTGACCCATTATTTTGTGCCATAGACAAATTTCATCTTCCTTTCCTAGACAACACTTTTCATTTCCAATCTCACTTAACACATATATGTTGCTTGAAGTTCTTGCAGCTGTAGCAATCAATTTTCCTAAACCTTCTTTTCTTATCTTTCACTTTTGTGAATCGAAAGTAACTTTATGACCTTGGTCACACATTTGACTCACACTTAGAAGATTATTTTTCATATCTTCTACTAGCATAACATTTTCTGCCTTTGTATTCTTGTTCCCAATTATGACTGTGCCTTTTCCAATGATTTTAGATGAATCATCATTTCTAAAGGAGACTGATCCATATATTTCCTTTCTTAATGTAAGAAACCCATTTGGCAATATTTCCTTTCTTAAAGGAGACTTCCATTTTGCAATATTTGGCCATGTTTCCAAAGTTACTACATTTGTAACATTCCACTTCAGTGCTCAAATATTCAAACCTGTTGTAACTTATTCTCTGTGTATCACTAGCCCTTCTTTCATAAACCTTTTGTGTATGACTTTCAAATTTGTTTATGTTCTTGTTGTTAGCTCTGCAATTCACAACTTTATGTCCAAAATTATTACATGCATAACATAAACCAAAAAATATAGTTCGATACCTGGGATTTGAATATCTTCTAAACTGATGTGCTCTTATAAATCCTTCTTCTTCTTGAGGCCTATCTATCTGTTGTTGATTCTGAAATCTGAATATTCTCAGTGGGGGAGTGTCCCTGTAATCTTCCTTATATATATTCCTATCTCCTTTGATTGTTTCTGCATAGTGTTTTGGATATGTTTCTTTCTATGTTGTTTTGGAGCTTGATCCCTTTTTTGTTTGATTGTATCCAAGTCCGGACTTGTCAATATGAGATTTTTGACTGCTGATAATGTTATCCAAAACTTTTGAGTTATTCTGCATATTTCTCTTTTGAATATCCTTTCTTAATGTGACAATCTCTGCTTCCAAATTTCCAATGTTCCTGTCTTTTTCTTCTAGCTGTTCTTTGAGTGCTTCTTCAATTCTTTTTTCTTCTCCTATTTGAACCTTCAAATTTGTGATCATTTGTTCTAGTTCTTGAGTATCTTCTTTCTTGTCTAGCCACTTGTAGTTTCTTGTTTTTCTTATTTTCTCTTCTGATAACTTCTATGGCACACATCAATTCTTCTTAGTAGTCAATTTCCGCCTCTTCAATTTCTTCTTCGACTTCTTCATATTCTTCTTCAGATTCTTCTTTATCAGAGTCTTCTACTGCCATGAATAGAACTCTTCATGTCTCATTGTCACTGACTTCATCTTCATATGATGATGAGATGTCTTCTTTGGTGCATAATATTTTCTTGAAAACTTTCTTTGTAGTTATTTTGCCTTTATATGTTTGTTTGCCTTTTGAGTAACCTTCATCATTTCTCTTTTTCTTATGAGGACATTTGTTAGCAAAATGACCAATACCATCACAATTAAAACAAATTAAAGGAAGCTTACCTCTATACCTATCGTCGGTTCCCTTGTTCAGTCTTTTGACGAAGTTGGCCACTTCTTCATTATCTTCCGAGATGCCACTATTGTTGCTATGTTCTTCTTGTTGCTTTTCCTTTTGCTTTGATATTTTGGATGCTTCTTTTACATCTAGATTTTCTTGTTCAATTCTCATTTCATATGCTGTGAAGATTCTATGCAGTTCTTCCATGATTATTGAGTTTAGATCTGATCTTTCTTCTAGTGTTGATATCTTAGGGTCAAATCTCATAGGAAGAGATCTTAGTACCTTTTGAACAATTACAGATTCTTCGATTTCTTCTCCCAATCTTATGATTGCATTCACTGTTTCATCGACTCGTAAGAAGTAGGTTGCAATATTCTCATCCTCTTTCATCTTTAGTTGTTCAAACTGACCTCTGTAAGTTTGAAGCTTTGCTGCTTTGAATTTTGAATCTCCTTCATAAATATTCCGAATCTTGTCCCAAATATCTTTAGCGGATTTACAATGTGCAACTTTGGTGAATATTGTTTCATTAAGACTATTCAAAAGTGCATTTGTGGCTTTGGAATTATTCTGACCGATTTTCATTGCTTTGTTATTTGTTTGTGGAACTGCTGGTGTTGTGTATCCATCTACAATTGATTGCCAAATTTCAAATCCCTGTGCCTGTATATATGTCTTCATCCTTATGCTCCAAAAAACATACGTTTGTCCATCAAACTGTGGTATTCCATTTTTATACAAGTTGTTTCTCTCCATGATCTACCTTTCAGTGGTTAAACTGATTTCTGAAGGAACCTTTTCTCATACCAATTGTTGGATTACTGAGACGGGGGGGGGGTGAATCAATAATAGAGCAATTGTAATCCTTTTTAACCAAATAATCAAGTGTTATATCAATGTAGAATTATCATAAAATAATGAGCAATGAACAAATGAACAATCATACACATACACAGTACACTAGTGTTTTACATGGAAATCCAAAGCGGGAGAAAACCACAGAATGATTTTTCTTATATGTCTTGAAGAATTACATTCATTGGAAGCACCAACTTCCTTTGTTTTCCAGCTGCAACTGGAAGGAAGCTCCAACATCCTAGTTTCTCAGGCTACAAACTGAGGGAATCTCCAACTCCCCAATTCTATGGCTACAACCAGAAGGAGGCTACAACCCCCTATGTTCTCCAGCTACAACCGGAAGGTGACTACAACCACCCGTCATTCCCCCGTCCAACCGCCTTGAAGTAGAATTATAATGATGGAACCACTGTCACACTATCACTGTGAGATATACCATTGTAAACATGTACCAATAAACTTGAACCATGCATCAACCATGCATCAACTTGTACCTCAACCTGTAATCAACTTGTACCAGAAACAAGTGCATCAACCATGCACCAACCTGTACCTCAACCTGTAATCAACTTGTACCATAAACAAGTGCATCCAAACATGTACCAAGTATGTACCAATCATGTGTCACCTTCTCATCAACTATGACTCATAAATATGTACCAACATCATCAACTATACACCTCATGTATGTGCCAACTCATCAACTACTTGTCTCTAACATCTACCCAACATGTACCTTTACCAAAATCCCTCATCAATTTCATCATCCAAATATGATTTGTAACTTTGTAATAGACCTGGTGTATATGATCACACACCTTCAAAGCTTCCTTAACTTTAACAACAAGAGACTAACATTTTCATCAAACTTTTCTTTAGTCTCACATGACTAGTTTTGGATTAGTGAACAACGCTAACTTGAAATAATCATAACTATGTACTTGTAATGAATAAATATATGAAATGGATACACAATGTTCTTCAGTGTGGTTTATGCAATTCCTCTAGGTTTCAATACTTGAAACCTCTCGGAAAAGATGTTATAGAAAAAATGGCATACCTTTTTGAATTCTGGCTTATTCTAGAGAGTGACCTTGTAGAGCGTGCCCCGCATAGAATATTTGTTGAATCGATCTGAACATGTTACAAAGAATACTATAGACTGTGCGATAACCACAAAATTGGGTCTTACTAAATTCGTATCTATTATGAAGAAGTTATGACATTTTTTCCCGAAACACTTGTTTTAGACTAGTTTCAGGACTAGCCACAAACCCTATTTTCCACGGAGTGTAACTCCAAAAATACAACAAACCACAAGATGAATTGTTTACCAAAGATACTTGGATATGTTTCCTCAATGGCATAACAATTTCACAGTCAAAATCATTCGAGAAAAAATGTTATTGCGGAAATGGTGAGATGACCTATAAATAACATACCTTAGAAAGTGTCATCAAAAGAATTTATCCTCCCTTGAATTATGGCCTTGTTTTCTTCACCTTCCTTCTGAAATTCAGCTTATATATCTTTTGGTTACCTCAAAAACCTATAGATATTCAATATGCGCAAGTTTGATCTAAAATGAGAGAGCGTTGCCTCTTATTTATACTCTCCAAGTAGCTTCCTTAAAAACATCTTCTAGGTCAGTTTTCCCACTTTCCTTATTTTAGGGTTAAACCACTTCTAATTTCTCCATTAAATTTATTGTTTAAATAATTTTTTTTGTATTCAATTTGAATTATAGTACACTCATCACTTAACATTATTATTTACCTTCTAAAATATCTTAAACCGCTTTGACTACTTTGACCTTTTGGGGCTTCTAGATGACATATGAGGGTCCTCCAACTTCGTAAGGCCATAACTCTCAAATCGTGAGGAGTTATGTGACGTTCCACATACCAACATAAATGGAATGACATGTAATATCCATATAGAGTAGTATGACCTGCAAATATATCAAAACACATACAATTATCCATCAAACAAACTTGGGTCCATTACCCAAACCTGGGTTCTCCAACTTCCTATGGCCACAACTCTCTAACCGTGAGGAGTTATGTGACGTTCCACATACCACCGGAAATGACATGACAAGAAATATCCATATAGGATAGTTTCAATGACAAATTCATCAACATTCATTTCATTATTCCACAAATAATCATGGGTTCTCTAACCATACTTCTAGGATAACTCAATCCGCAAAGCGTCTTCCCGTGAGGGCTTTCACCATAAGGGGACCACTTTGGAGTTCATCCTTTGTGATATCAGGCTTTCTTCAAGGGTTTAAATCAATGATAACCAACCTTAATCAACAGTCTTGTAAACTTGCACACTCAAAAACATTGTTACAATCATATGAAAAATCACAAGAAGAACCATACTGGTTCTTTTCATTTTTCTCTTCTAAGAGAGCTTTCCTTTCTTCGTATTTCTTCCTTGCCTCTGATTTTACATAATAATCTTCATTTTCAACTTCAATTGCTATCACAATTGGTTGTTTCATGTCTTCAACCTCTTTACCAGGCTCTACCACTACAAACAGGTTGTCTTTCACTTGGTTTCTGTATGGAAATGAGCTTCTCTTCTCACCAAACAATAGCTAATCAATAAGATGTTTCTCATGCAAAATATTTGACCACTCTTCATGAGATGAATAGTTTTCATCAAATTTTACTTCATATGTCTTTGTTTCAAAGAGACTTTCTTCTATAAAAATTTCTTTTTCATGGGTTGTTTTACACTTGTCTTCATCAACTTTAGCACGTTCCAGTTCATCAACAATTTTAGTTGTTGAATTCATCAAATCACTACATACTACATCATTGGTAGTTTCCTCACTATCACAGGTTGTTTTATTATTAGCTATGGACACACTTTCATTATCAATCATTGCAATTTTGTTGGTTTACTTATATGAGTTATACCTTTAACATAATTGACCTAGGTTCAGGTCTACTAGGGTTCCAACAAAGCCTCTAAAACTATAGGCCCTCCTGGTAAACAAGAAGGAAATGTAGTACACAGAGTGCACTGCATAGTCTCACCCAAGATAGTCTTAATGGGTGATTGCAATACTCAAGTGCTTGCAGTTCAAGATTAAATGAGGATCTGTTAGTGCACTTTGAGATTTCTATCTAGTTATTAAATCCATATTCTATCATTCAACGATCTTATTTATTTTGTTGTTCTTTATGCATGCATGTAAATCAAGAGATATAACTACTTCATCAAAGCATTCATCTAATATTTAACCATTAAAAACAAAGATATAAGAATAATCATTCCACATAACACATGATTTATCGTGGTTCAGCCCCTCCTGGGCTACATCCACAAAGATTTGGCTCTAAGCCTCTTTTATTATGGTTCTTTCATGCATAGCACCACACACACTACAACTTCATTCATACCTTCAGAAAACAGACTCCCTGACATTTACGAGGCTGACTAGATCGCACCAGGCTCCTCAACCTACGATCTAACCATGAAGGTCTAGTCACTTTTCCCTCCCATATCTCAACAACTTACAAAAAGGTATCAGATCATATTTGGATTACATACTTGTTACTCTATCTCGTATGAGTAACTCATAACAACCATCAAAGACACTGAGCCCCTCTACATCTCCTAGGTGTCTATTTATATCTATTATTGGCTCATAAGCTGTTACATTCTCTTACCAAAAACCTAACCTGGTTAGATCTTCTTGCATGCTGGCCTTGCACACTTTTCTGTTTGCATTATTGTTCATTGTTTGATTGGCAGCATACAAGTGTATAAACAGAGCATTTGTTAGCATTGTGGAGGCGTTTGTTGGCATTATTGTTCATTGTTTTATTGGCAGCATACAAATGTATAAATAGAGAATTTTGAACAGAGCATTTGTTAGCATTGTGGAGTTTGTCGTCATTGTTATTTATGGTAGGTATAGTTGTCATTGCAGAGCATTTGTTAGCGCATTGTTATTGTCATTGATGGAAAACTAAGAAATACTATAACTAAACAATCTTAGTTATCACCACAAATGGCACATACATATGTGTTGAAGAGAAAAACTATAACTAAACAGTCTTACCACAAATGGCACATACATATGTGTTGAAGTTTTCGGAATGGAATTCCATCACTGAGAGGGAATGGCACAGTTTTCGGTCTTATGAATTAATCAAAAGACTTAAGTAAATAACCCCGATGATCATAATTCAACAACTATAAGCAAGGCTCTAAAGGCTCAAGTCATAGTTCTAATGGTTATGAATCAACGGTATGGATTATTCAAGCAATCTAATCGGAGGGAAGCTGTGCATTCTTTTCTCTTGACCTATCATGATCGAACATGAAGTAATTTATCAGTTACAGTTAGTTACAGAGGTTGAAACTAATTCCTGAAGGAGATTCAAACTGTTTTTGATTATATAGCACTCTTGCTATGAAGCATAGTAGAGGAGGAGAGACATTGGAGTGTGAGCTGTAACTCTCAAATAGTAAGGAGGAAATGTATGGTATCTATGTGATTGAAAATGAATAGAACAAAAGATACATAGTTACGATGAAAGCTGAGAATATTGAGGCAGAGATGCAAAGATGAAATTTGTGTAGAGTCGATTATGACATTGAAGGTAAATCAAACATAGAGGAAGTTCAGAGGTATGTAATGATTAGATAAGTGTCAAAGGTGTTGTCTCTAAAATTGCAGAGTTCATTACGTATAAATATGTCAATGAAATTCATAGATTGAGTTACAGAATTTATGACAGAGTCTACAAAAGCATAATTGAATTACAAACTAGTTTTTGACAGTGATAATTTTTGAGTTGCAGGATTAAATTATTCAGAGGATAAACATAGATTGTATTAAATTTATTATGATAGTGACTGGTTCTTATGATTACTTTGATTGAGATTGTGATTTCTTAAAGTACATAGGTTGGTGTCCTAAATTTCAAGGGTGGAAGGGAGGAGATAGGGAGACTAAGTCTCATTGCAAGTTGAAGCTTGCATTCAGGAAGTAGGAGTTGTCCTTCATTTGGTGCTGAACAAATGGAGGTTGCAGCCTCATCTGAGTAGTTGCTCAGATAAAATATAATGTAAATAGAAGTTGTTTCTTACCTTACATTTAAAAGAATAAAAGGTTTTTCCCTTTATGGGTTTCCTCATGAAATTACTGTGTCACTGTCTATTTGATATGTCTAATTGTTTATTCTTACATACTTGCCGAGATAAGCTATTCATAAGTAAAAAGGCAGATTGTGTTAAAAGAATTAAAATCAGTAAATTTTGTTACTAACTGATTCACCCCCCTCCCACTCTCAGTTAGTCTGACTGGTCCAACAATTGGTATTAGAGCAAGGTTACTTCAATATTCAGTTTAATCACTGGAAGTTTGATCCTTAATAATGGATGGGAAATATGAATTTACTAAACATGGATTACCTCTGTTTGATGGACATAATTATGCTTTTTGGAGTATCGGGATGAAGTTGTTTTTGCAGTCTCAAGGAGTAGATGTTTGGAAATCTATGTTGAATGAATATAAGGCTCCAACAATAGTTCCAACAGATGCTGCAGGGAAAAAACTCTATGAAAGTAATTCCAAAGCTATGTATGCAAATACTTGGAGGATTGGCAGGTTCAAAATTTGTTAGGGTAATGCATTGTGAGTCAGCAAAAGAATTATGGGATAAACTGAAGAAGGTATATGAAGGAGATACTAAGGTAAATAATGCTAAATTAAAATCATATAGAAGTCAATTTGAAAGTTTAAAGATGGAAGAATCTGAAGATATAGCTACCTATTTCTTACATATTGGTGAAGTAGTCAATACTATGAGAGGTTTAGGAGAAACAGTTGAAAATGTTATTATTGTGCAAAACGTACTTAGATCTTTTCCTACAAGTTTTGATCCCAAAATATCTTCTTTAGAAGAAAGAACTGATATTGCTACTCTACTAATGGATGAGTTGCAAGGAATACTAACAACATATGAGACGAGGAAATCTAATGAGAATCCTTCCAATAAGGAAGTAACTTTCAAGGCAGCAAAGAAGGACAAGAAAAAGGTTGAAACGGAAACCAATAATCATGAGGATTCAGAAGAAGACATGGAAGAAGCTAACTTTGTCAAAAATCTAAAAAGAGGTACTGACAAGTACAAAGGTAAACTTCCACTCAAGTGCTTTAATTGTGGCAGAATAGGGAATTTTTCTTCTAAGTGTCCTTTCAATAAACATTCTGATGGAGAAAAAGAAAGTAACAAAAAAACCAAAGAATATAAGAAAATGTATAAGAAGCCATTTCAAAGAAATTCTTATAAAAAGAAAAGTCTATTCATCAAAAATAATAGTGAGTCCTCAGATATAGTTGAAAGTGATGAAGGTTCAGATATAAGAATTTTTATGGCTATAGAAAATAAGAATGATGAACTTATTGAAGAAGAAGAAGGTGAAGTTGACCTGGAAGCTGAACTTGTAAGTGCTTTGTCTGAATTAAAGAAAGTACGAAGAGAATGCAAACAATTTAAAAGAGAGATTGAGAGTTAGATCAAGAATTACAAAAGTCAAATAATTTGATTGAAAGCACTGAGATCATGTTAGTTGACTTAAAACTTAAAATAGAAGAGGCTAGAGTGACTGAAGAAGCTCTAAATAATATAATTGCAGAAAAGGATAAGGAAAATGAAGGTTTAAAACTTGAAGCAGTTTTATTAAGAAAGAAAGTACAAGAAAATAACATAAATCATAGTTCTCAAGTGTTGGATCAAATTATCTGTAGTCAAAGATCAACTTATGATAAGACTGGAATTGGGTATAAATATGAAGTTACTAATGCAAGCTCTAGGTCAAGTTTTGAAAAAACAAGTACAAAGCATACAAATGAGAAAAACACCTACAATCAGAAGGGATCAGAAAAGAAAAAAGATAATCAGGCTCCAACAGTGCATAGAAAAAGTTATGGAAGACATCAAAATATGTTTGAATTTTACTGTTTCTTTTGTTATAAGTATGGACACAAAGCATCTTTCTGTAATGCCTTTTCAAGAAACATAACTGCACATAACAGTCATGGCATATCTAGATTTGAATATGGAAGAAGACATGATAAATCTATTCAGAACATTGTGAACAACTCACATAACAGATTTGATGATTTGAAATTTGAAGTTGAATGTTATAGATGTAATAAATTTGGACATATTTCAAGAAACTATCCAATGAATTTTCAAAAATCTATTATAAACCAATACACAAATCAAAAAACTAGTTATTGGAAAAGGAAGAATGATCATTTAGAAATTGAAGAGTGCAAACTTGCTTTACAAGATGATTATAAAGTTAAATGGTGTGTGGATAGTGGATGCTCAAAACATATGACAGGTAGAAAATAAATCTTTGTTTCTTTAGATAAAAGAAAAGAAAGTACAGTCACATTTGGTAATGAACAATCAACTTGCATAGTTGGAAGAGGCACTGCTTGTTTGAACAATAAAAACATAATGGATGAAAATGTTTTACTGGTTGAAAATATGGAACATAACTTGTTGAGTGTAATTCAAACATGTGATAAAGGGAATTTTATGATATTTGATTCTAAACAATGTCAAATCAGGGATGTTAAAACAAATCAGCTAGTTGGAACAACCACAAGAACATCAAATAACATTTAAATTTTAGATGAGAAGGATGAAAATCGTTATCTTGGACATGAAGATGAGAGATGGTTATGGCATAAAAGACTTGGACATATTAACTTTGACAAACTGATTCAGTTAAATAAAAGGGAGGCAATAAGGAACTTACCTGTCATAAATAATCTTTCCAACTCTATTTGTAAACAATGTCAACATGGTAAACAGACTAGAGTCAAGTTTAAAACAAAGGAATATTCTGCAACAAAAGCTTTGGAAATAACACATGCTGATGTGTGTGGACCTATGAGGACAACATGTTTAAATGGTGAAAGATACTTTATGTTATTTGTGGATGATTTTACTCGGATGACTTGGTTGTTTTTGTTGAAAAAGAAGTTTGAAACATTTAGCGGCTTTCAAGTTTTCAAAGAATTGACTGAAAATTAATTGATATGAAGATTATGTGTTTAAGGTTAGACAACGGAGAAGAGTTTGTGTCAAATAAATTTAACAATTACTATGATGAAAATGGCATTAAAAGACATTTCTCTGTTACAGAAACACCTCAGCAAAATGGTGTTGTTGAAAGGAAAAACATAACTGTTATGGAGATGGCAAGAACAATGTTAAATGAGTCCAGATTGAATGATATGTTTTGGCCTCAAGCTGTTCATACTGCTATACACATCTTGAATAGAAGTTTGCTAAGAAATAATATTGATAAAACACCCTATCAGTTATGGAAAGGAAGACCAACAAACATAAAACATTTTAGAATTTTTGGGAGTAAGTGTTACATTAAAAGAGTTGATAGAAATCTGGGAAAATTAGATTCTAGAACTGATGAAGGCATATTGGTTGGATATTCATGTTCAAGAAAGGCTTATAAATTCTATAATTTTAGATTAAGAAAGATTGTTGAATCTATAGATGTAAAGTTTGATGAGTCCTCATTTTTGAAGTTCAAATCTAAACAAAAGGATCAACAAATACATGAAATATATGGCAAGCATAAGATGGATAAAGAAGTGAGTGAAATAGAAAAAACTGAGGCTGATGATAATGAACAATTAACTCCTACATAAATACAGGGCACAACTCCATCCAAAATCATAACTCCATTTAAGACTCCAAGAAAAAGAATACAAAAGAATCATACTGAAGAACAAATCATTGGTGATATAAATTTAGGTATTGGAACAAGAAGTAGAAGGCTAGAATCCACTTCAACTCATGAATAGGTATCACTACTTTCTTTGATTGAACCCAAAAATATTGAAGAAGCAATTAAAGATGAATACTAGATGAAAGCAATGAAAGAATATATTAGTCAAATAGAAAAGAATAAAACATGGGAATTGGTTCCTAGACCATTGAATAAGAATGTTATTGGGGCTAAATGGGTTTTCAAAAATAAGATGGATGAAGCATGACAAGTAACAAGAAATAAATCTAGATTGGTTTGTAAAGGGTATGCACAAGTAGAAGGAGTTAATTATGGAGAAAATTTTTCTCCTGTTTCAAGAATGGTGAATGATCAAATACTGTCACTGAGAGGGGGGGGGGTGAATCAGTGACACAACAGTTATATCAATTTTTCATTTATTAATGCAAATAGAATTTTGAGACAGTATTTTATCATGGAACCCAAATGGGAAAACCACAAACTCTTTTCTATTAACTGCAAAATGTGTTTTACATGTTACATAGAAGGGAGATGTACTTCCTCTTTGATCAACACCAATTGATCAGGATGCACCTACACCCTGGTTTACCAACACCAATTGGTAGGAGGCTATGACCCCCTGTTTATTCAACTACAACTAACAAGGAAGCACCAACTCCCTCTGCAGGAACCAAACCACCCTTTCACCACCCAAACACCCTTAATGCATAGGTATTATCTTTTATTCCTGGAATTTTCTTCAGCTTTTGATCTTCTGATCTGGACAACATAGACACTTTCTTCTCCCACTCTTTCTGGTTTATATAATCTTCAAACTGGTGTGAGATTTAAAAACATCGTATCCTTTTATTTGAACCATTGTACCTTTTCATTTAAAGTGATAATCTAACCTTTAACTAATATCATTTTCCCTTTTTATTCTTTATTCATATTTTCATGATTTATTCTTTTTTAATCATGATTGTGTATCGATTCATTTTTGTCATAAATTGATCATAGTCTTGGATCAATTTAATCCTTTATACTCGATCCCTAATCTCTGTTATATTCACAGAGACCAGATCTCATAGAGGTTCTTCCTTCAAGCCATTTCATATGACCGTGCATTACAAAACCATGGGCTTCCCAAATATAGCAACGTATAACAGTTTCCTTTAAAAACTCTTATATCATATGACTAATGGTGTAGACCTCACATTTAGGAGAGACGAGTTCCTGAACGTTTTTCGTTCCAACGGTCACAGTTCAATCTCCTGACGAGATGGACGGCTGACGGGATTTCAGTACTTTTCCCTTCGAGTCATCATGACTTCCAATATTACAAAACTCACGATCACGAAATCGATGAAACAATCAGATGGTTCATATTACCCACTGAGATGGACAATTGTCGGAATTTCAACACTTTGACATTTGGGTCTTCGTTACGTCCAACCTTTAAAACTCTCGATTATGATATTTCCAATTACATATCGGAACCATACAACCAATTGCGGTGACCAGGTGCTAGACAGAACACACTCTTTGAGTGCCTTATTAGAGTCAATGGTCGTGATTCAATCACCCACTAATATGGATGGTTGTCGGGATTTTGACGCTTTGCCTATCGAGTCTTCATGACCTCCAACAGTTCAAAAATCTCGATTATGATATCGCTGAAATGATCGGATGACTCACATTACATCTCTCAATCAGATCAGTGGTTAGTGTTTAATCCTTACACTATCCTTCCACTGTTGTAGATCGATGGCTATGACTTAATCATGCATTGAGATGGATGTATGTTGTAATTTTGGGAGTCTCATTGTGACGTAACTTGTTGATGTTACTTGTTGACATGGCACTGGCCGAGTGGCTGCCATGTGTCATTCAAATTCATGATATAAACGTGCCTGAAATTCCAATTTTAACTTGGCACTTGTCACTTTCTGACTGAGCCACGTGTCCTTGTTGACATGCTCTGCTGACGTGGTCTATTATTGACATCACTCAAGATGACGTAGACCTTAATACGTGTCTTCCTCCTTGATTTCGAAGCTTCGGATTTCAGAGTTTTGAAAAACTCTCATCGCTGATTCTTTGAATCAAGAATCCCTGAATTGTTGATCTTATGCCACATGCCCTCCTTCCAGTGTGGGATAAATCCCATTACTTGGGACAATCAACGCCGTTACTTTGTTGATCGAATGACTGGTGAATATTCTCACCTTTTCTGTGCATTGTTCAACTTCTCAACCTTTTCCTATGCAATGGTCGGCTGCATTCTGCAATGCGCTTCTTTTGTCTTCAGATCATGGGAACATTGTTGATCCTATAATGATCAACAATAAACACAGATTTCTTCTCTATGCAATGTGTTATTCCTTGTAAGCTTTGATCATTCAAGTATTCGCTTCTTCTATTTGCTCTTTCAATATCTGCACATTGTTGACATCTTCTGCTAACTGATATGTTTGTTGACATCAATGACAATCTCATCTGATATACTTCATCATTATAGATCATCACTTCAACTGTTGACATCAATGATAATATTTCCAAAAATCTCCCCCTTTGTCATTGAGGGCAACACACTAACTTCATATTCAAAAACTACCCCTATGATGATGCTTTCCTCTTATGAATCTTTTCCTTTTATGAAGTTTCTCTCCCCCTTTGACATCAATGGAAAAGGGTTTCTTCTCCAATCATCTGTCTATATAAACACTTTTCTAACCACTTGTAACTCCTCTTGCAATCGACCTTTTTCTGTCATAACTAAATGACACCTTCTGTCATTGATTGCTATCTCCCCCTGAATAGGTGCCAACTGATGCATTATTTTATTGAGAGATTTAGGTAGGAAGAAGGATTACTCCCAATTTTTTCCTGAGATATTCAAATACATCTCTCCTTAAGGGTTTTGTAAAAATATTTTCCACCTGTTCTTGTGTTGGAACATATTCCAATTTAATGTTCTTATTTTCAGCCTGATCTCTTAGATAATGGTACTTTATGGGAGTGTGTTTTGATTTTGAGTGTTGAACATGGTTCTTATAGAGACTTATCTCGCTTGTATTATCACAGTGGATAGCTGTGGGTTCTTCAAATACTATTTTGATGTCTTGTAGAGTTTGTTTCATCCATTCCACTTGTGTGCAACATTCGGTTGCTGCAATATACTCATGTTCAGTGCTAGACAAAGAAATTGAGGATTGTTTCTTGCTTATCCAAGAAACCAGTGATTCTCCCGAAAAGAATGCTCCTCCACTTGTACTTTTTTTGTCATCTACACTTCCTACCCAATCAACATTTGAATAGGCTTTTAATGTATATGAGTCCTTGCTAGGGTACCACAAACCAATATCTATGGTTCCTTTCAAATATCTAAAGTTTCATTTTACAGCTTGAACATGGCTCTCTTTAGGTTTTGCTTGGAATCTAGCCACCATCCCAACAACTTGCTTGACATCAGGTCTAGAAGCTGTTACATAGAGCAAACTGTCAATCATTGATCTGTAGTGTTTTGGATCTACAACTTTGGACTTGTCATTCTTGCTTAGTTTCCATCCAACTGTCATAGGTGTACTAACAGGTTTGCAATCCTCTAACTGGAATCTCTTAAGCATATCCTTAACATATTTAGACTGATGGATACAGACTCCCATTTTGGATTGTATTATTTGTAATCCAAGGAAGAAATTTAGTTCGCCTAGCATAGACATTTCAATTTCTTGCTGCATCATATTATCAAAGTCTTCACTCAGTTTTATATTATTACTACCAAATATGATATCAAAAACATACACTTCCACAATGATAAAGTTACTACCATCAATTTTGCAATAAAGATTGGTGTATGTTGATCCCCTTTTGAGGCCTTGTTTCTGTAAATAAGAGTCTAGCCTTGCATACCATGATCTAGGTGCTTGTTTTAATCCATAGAGTGCCTTCTTTAATTTACAAACATAGTCTCTTTTATTGGTTATTTGGAACCCATATGGTTTCTCAATATAGACTTCCTCTTCTAAATTTCCATTGAGAAATGCTGATTTGACATCCATTTGGTACACTTTAAATTTTTTGTAGCTGGAGAAAGCTAAGAACATCCTAATTGCCTCTAATATGGCTACAGGTGAAAATGTTTCTTCATAGTCTACTCCTTCAACCCGAGCATAACCTTTGCATACTAATCTGGATTTGTTCCTGATTACTTGCCCATCTTCATTGATTTTATTTTTATATACCCATTTAGTTCCAATGACATTTTTATGTTTTGGTCTAGGAACTAGTTCCCAAGTTTGATTTCTTTCAATTTGATCCAATTCTTCATTCATAGCTTTAACTCATTTCTCGTATTTGCATGCCTCTTTGATTGAACTTGGCTCAATATGTGACAACAATGCTAATTATGTTTGATACAATAGTTGTCTTCTTGTTTGCATTCCATCATTCATATCTCCAATAATCAGTTCTCCAGGATGATTTTTTTGAATAATTCTTGAGGGTGTCTTTGTATCTCTTCTTGGGAATTCTTCTCTTATCTCTTCATATTCACTATCTTCTTCACTTTCACTAGTATCCATATCATCTTCTTCCCTTTATTTTTCAACAAGGGTTTTAAAGGCTTTGAATTTGCTGAGTGCTTCTGATTTTTCTTTGAGAAAACATATCCAACTCATTCTAGTAAAGTCATCAATGAACAACATAAAGTAAGACTCTCCTTGTAGACTCTTGGTTCTCATAGGTCCACATAGGTCAGTGTGAACAAGCTCTAAATGTTTAGAGGTTGTGTATTCTTTTTTTTTTGAACCTTACCCTAGTTTGGTTCCTTAGTTGACAGTGTCTACACATATCATTTGAAGGTTTTATGATTTTTGGCAAGTTTCTTATTGCACCAAGGTTGCTGAATTTCACAAGATTGTCAAAGTTAATATGCCCCAAACTCCTATGCCATAGCCAACTTTAATCTACAAAATTTATATGACACTCCTCATTCAATTTTGCATCTAGTATATATACATTTTTAGGAGTTCTAGGAGCAATACCAACTAATCTTCCCGTGTCTTCTCTCCTAATCTCACATTTTTGTGAATCAAAGATGCAGAAGTATCCTTGATCACAGGTTTGAATGACACTTAATAAACTAGGATTCAATTTATCGACAAGTAGTACATTTCTATCTTTGTCTTTTCCCAAGCTCACAGTGCCTTTCCCAAGTATGTTACTTGAAGCATTATCACCAAATGTAACTTTACCTTTTTGTTTCTTTAAGTCTAAAAATTTGTCCTTGTTACCTGTCATATGTTTCGAGCATCCACTGTCAACATACCAGAGATCCTTTCCATCTTGAGTATTTAGGGAAATAAGACATTCGCTTTTTGATGTTTTTACTCTCCAAAGTTTCTTCTGCTCTCTAATGAACTTGGGTTGTTCTAAGACTTCCATTAGTCTGCAATTAATGGCTCTATGTCCATGGTTATGACATTTGAAGCATTGTAAGTCCCCTTTTTGTAGAGGTTCAAAGGAGTTATAGTTTCTTCTCTTAACTCGATTTGATGCTTGTTTATCCTTAAGGATATAATTCTTAACCTTAAGATTTTTATTTCTATATGCTCTACAATTTATATCTTTGTGTCCAAAATTAGAGCATGCAAAGCAATAACCAGAAAAAATGTGAGGATACCTGTTTTGGTAAAACTTATTTGGTATTGTCTTGCCTTCTTTCCTGATTGGTGGAGGTAATCTTCTGGAGTTCTGATCATTACTTATCTTTTCTTCATTTTTCTTCTTGAATGTACTATGAAGAGCATCTGCATAAGATTTTGAGTTAACATGGATTTCCTTTTGAGAATAACCTATTCCATTTTTATTTCCAGAATCCCTTTGCACTGTAATAATCTTAACTAATATTTTAGAGATATTTTCAGATTTTGTTTGAATGATTTTTGCATCCAGCTCCTTTTTCAGATGAACTATTTCTGCCTCCATCCTTTCAAGAGTTATTTGTTTTTCTTCAAGAGACTTTTCCAGACTTTCTTCAATCTTATTTGCTTCTAAGATTTGTTTTTTCAGATTGTTCATAAGTTTTTCCATCTCCTTTTCTTCTTGTTCATATTTTTCTTTCTGTTCAACTACAAAACTTTTCAACTGTCTATATCTAGTTTTGTATTTTCTTAATTCATCTAAGGCACTAAGAAGTTCTTCCTCCATATTAACTTCTACTTCATCTTCTAACTCTGTCTCATTTTTAATTTTTTCTATTTCATTAGATTCTTCAATACCTAAGAAAAGGACTTCATCATCATCAGATTCATCATTGTCACTAGAGTGTGATGAGCTGTTGTCTTCTTCTTTTGAGTAGAAATTATTTTTCCCTCTGTAGAAATTTTTCTTGTAGTTGGGTTTTTCCTCTTTCTGGTATTGTTTTCTTTTGTTTTCTTTCTCTTTAGGGCCCTCCTTGGGATAGGGACACTTGGATGTGAAATGACCAACTTTTCCACAATTAAAACATTTGAAAGGAAGCTTACCTTTGTACTTCCTTGATCCTTTCTGAAGTTTTCTAATGAAGTTAGCTTCTTCCACATCAGATTCTTCATGATGACAAGATTGAGGTTTTTTCTTTTGATTTATCTTTGTCTTGAATGCTTTGAAAGATGTTTCGTCTTTTTTTGATTTATTATTTCCTGTTCTCATCTCATATGCTATAAACATTCCATGGAGCTGGTCAACTGTGAGTGAGCTTAGATCGGATATATCTTCAATTGAGGAAATCTTTGCATCATATCTCATCGGTAATGACCATAGTATTTTTTGCACAATGGGTTTATCTGTAACTTCTTCTCCTGCTGCTCTAGTTGAGTTGACCACTTCATCTACCCTATGAAAGTACTCAACAATATTTTTTTCTTCTTTCATTTTCAGGTTTTCAAATTGAGTTCTATAGGTTTGTAGTTTGGCTTCCTTGACTTTGTCATCTCCTTCATATATGACCTCCAATTTGTCCCAGATTTCTTTGGTTGATTTGCAATGCATAACTTTCACACATATAGAGTTAGTCAATCCTCTAGAATACTATTAACTGCTCTTGAGTTATCATTACAGATTTTATTTCCTCCAAATTCTTTGGGTGGAGTAGTTGGTGCAATGTAACCGTCTACAACAGATTGCCAGATATAAAAACCAAGAGCTAAGAGGAATTTTTTTATTCTTATTTTCCACAGAGCATAGCCTTCTCCATTGAGAAATGGTGCTTTGTTGTTAGACATTCCTTCTTGTTGATCCATCTTTAGGATCTACCTTCAAGTTTGTTAGACTGTGCTGAAGGAACCTTTCTTTGATACCAATTGAAGGATCAAATCCTGTCATTAAGAGGGGGCGGTGAATCAGTGACACAACAATTATATCAATTTTTCATTTATTAATGCAAATAGAATTTTGACACAGTATTTTATCGTGGAACCCAAATGGGAAAACCACAAACTCTTTTCTATTAATTGCAAAATTTATTTTACATGTTACATAGAAGGAAGATGTACTTCCTCTTTGATCAGCACCAACTGATTAGGATGTACCCACACCCTAGTTTACCAACACCAATTGGTAGGAGACTACAACCCCCTGTTTAGTCAGCTACAAATGACAAGGAAGCACCAACTCCCTTTGCAGGCACCAACCTACCCTTGCACCACCCAACCACCCTTAATGCATAGGTATTAGCTTTTCTTCGTGGAATCTACTTCAGCTTTTGATCTTCTGATCTAGACAACAAAGATACTTTCTTCTCCCACTCTTTCTGGTTTATATAATCTTCAAACTGGTGTGAGATTTAAAAACATCATGTCCTTTTATTTGAACCATTGTACCTTTTCATTTAAAGTGATAATCTAACCTTTAACTAATATCATTTTCCCTTTTTATTCTTTATTCATATTTTCATGATTTATTCTTTTTTAATCATGACTGTGTATCGATTCATTTTTGTCATAAATTGATCACAGTCATGGATCAATTTAATCATTTATACTCAATCCCTAATCTATTTTATATTCACAGAGACCAAATTTCGTAGAGGTGCTTCCTTCAAGCCATTTCATATGACTGTGCATTACAGAACCACGGGCTTGCCGAATATAGCAACGTATAATAGTTTCCTTTAAAAACTCTTATATCATATGACTAATGGCGTAGACCTCATGTTTAGGCGAGATGAGTTCCTGAGCATTTATTGTTCCAATGATTATGATTCAATCTTCTGGCTAGATGGACGGTTGATGGGATTTCGGCACTTTTCCCTTCGAGTCATCGTGACTTCCAATATTACAAAACTCACGATCATGAAATCGAAGAAACAATCAAACGGTTCATATTACCCATTGATATGGACAGTTGTCAGAATTTCGACACTTTGACATTTGGGTCTTCGTTACATCCAACCTTTCAAAACTCTCGATTATGATATTGCCGATTACATCTCGGAACCATACGACCAACTGTGGTGACCAGGTGCTAGATCGAACGCATGCTTTGAGCGCTTTATTAGAGTCAACGGTCGTGATTCAATCACCCACTAATATGGATGGCTGTCGGGATTTCGACGTTTTGCCTATCGAGTCTTCATGACCTCCAATAGTTCAAAAATCCCGATTATGATATTGCCTAAATGATCGGACGACTCAAATTACATCTCTGAACCAGATCAACGGTTAATGTTTAATCCTTACACGATCCTTCCACTCTTGTAGATCAATGACTATGACTTAATCATGCATTGAGATGGATGGCTTTCGTAATTTTGGGATTCTCATTGTGATGTAACTTGTTTACATGGCACTGGCTGAGTGGCTGCCACATGTCATTCAAATTCATGATATACATGTGCCTGAAATGCCAATTTTAACTTGACACTTGTCACTTTATGACTGAGCCACATGTCCTTGCTGACATGGTCTATTATTGAAATCACTCAAGATGATGTGGACCTTGATACGTGTCTTTCTCCTTGACTTCAGAGCTTAGGCTTTCGGGGTTTTGAACAACTCTCATCGTTGATTCTCTGAATCATGAATCCCTGAATTAATTATCTTATGCCACGTGCCCACCTTCCAGTGTGGGATAAATCCCATTACTTGAGACAATCAACGCCTTTTCTATGCATTGTTCAACTTCTCAACCTTTTCCTGTGCAATGGTCGACTGTATTTTGCAATGCGCTTCTTCTGTCTTTAGATCATAGGGACATTGTTGATCCTATCGTGATCAACAATAAACACAAATTTCCTCTCTGTGCAATGTGATATTCCTTCTAAGCTTTGATCATTCGAGTATTCGCTTCTCCTGTTCGCTCTTTCAATCTCTGCACATTGTTGACATCTTCTGCTAACTAATATGCTTGTTGAAATTAATGAAAATCTCATCTGATATACTTCATTATTACAGATCATCACTTCGACTGTTGACATCAATGACAATATTTCCAACAATGTTAGTGGGGCTAAATGGGTTTTCAGAAATAAGATGGATGAAGCAGGACAAGTAACAAGAAATAAAGCTAGTTTGGTTTGTAAAGGGTATGCACAAGTAGAAGGAATTGATTATGGAGAAACTTTTTCTCCTGTTGCAAGAATGGAATCTATTAGGTTGTTTTTAGCCTATACAAGTTCTAAGAACATTAAAGTTTATCAAATGGATGTAAAATATGCATTTTTGAAAGGTGATCTAGACGAAGAGGTATACATGGAACAACCAGATGGTTTTCAGGTACAAGAAGCAGAACAATATGTCTACAGGTTAAAAAAGGCTTTATATGGACTAAAATAAACACCAAGGGCTTGGTATTCCAGGCTTGATAACTACTTAAGGTAGCAAGGATACAGGAAAGGTAACACTGACAATAATCTCTATATCAAAGAAGAGAATGATATCTTGGTCATTTTAGATATTTATGTAGATGACGTTATTTTTGGAAGTGATGATGATAACCTTAGCAAACAATTTGCTGAATGTATGAAAAATGAGTTTGAGATGACTATGCTTGGTGAAATGAAGTTTTTCTTATGTTTGCAAATTAATCAATCTGATAAGGGTATTTTAATTTCTCAAACAAAGTATATTCATGAAATGCTTAAGAAGTTTCAGATGCATGATAGTAAACCAGTTGACACTCCTATGGTTATTGGCTGTAAATTAAGTAAATTTGATGATTCTTAAGAAGTTGAGCAAACAATGTATAGATCTATGATTGGTAGTCTTCTCTATGATACAACTACAAGGCTTGATATTATGCATGCAGTTTGTCAGGTTGGCAGGTTTTAGGCATCTCCTAAAGCTTCTCATCTACTTGCAGTCAAAAGAATTTTCAGATATCTTAAGGGGACAACAGAGTTTGGTTTGTGGTATCCAACATGTAATCAAATTGACTTACATGCTTTCATTGATGCTGATTGGGCAGGGTGTGTTGATGACAGGAAGAGTACCAGTGGAGCAACATTATTTCTTGGTGGATGTCTTGTGAGTTGGTCAAGCAAGAAGCAATCAACAATGTCTCTGTCTACTGCTGAAGTAGAATATATAGCATCTGCAAATTGTGGTACACAAGTTATATGGATGAAACAAATGCTGGACGATATACACATTCATTATAATACTCCTATTCCTATTTATTGTGATAATACTAGTGCCATCAGTATTTCCAAAAATCCTGTTATGCATTCAAAAATAAAACACATTCCTATTAAATTTCATTTTCTCAGAGATCAAGTTACGAACAAAATTACCAAACTGGAATACATTGGGAAAAAGGATCAAATTGCAGATATATTTACTAAACCTTTACCCAAAAAGCAATTTGAAAGTCTTTGAAATCAGTGGGGAGTCTGTTCTTTGTAAGTTGGTTTTATATCAAACTATAAGTTGCCATAATACAAATTACAGACATATTATCAGATTGTTGGAATTTGTTTGTTCAGGGCTATTGTTTAAGGGGGAGCTGTTGCCAAATAAGCTATATATATAAATGTTTTCTTAGTTTTTTTTTGGTCAGGAGGAGTAACATATCAACAAAGAATCATTAAACTTCAGTAGCATAAAGAAAGTTGAAAGAAATTTTGCTTTAAATGATCAATTCATTGAGGGACAAAAACATCTTTGCAAAGACTTGTTGCCTATAATCTTAATTCTTATCAGTTCATTGCATTCAAAATTGACAGGGATTTAAAATATTTGATACATTCCTCATAAATTTTCAGGTTTATTATTCACACAGGTTCATGACCTATTGATGATGATAGTGGTATTATTTTATCTCAGACAGGGGGAGTTTAATGGATCCTTTGCCATAGATGACAAAAGGGGGAGAACAGAGCAAAGAAAAAGGTAAGTTTTCCATCAATGCCAAAGGAGGAGTTTGTTGGCATTATTTTTCATTGTTTTATTGGCATCATACAAGTGTATAAACGTATCATTTTGAACAGAGCATTTGTTAGCATTGTGGAGGCATTTGTTGGCATTATTGTTCATTGTTTTATTGGCAACATACAAATGTATAAAAAGAGCATTTTGAACAGAGCATTTGTTAGCATTGTGGAGATTGTCAGCATTATTATTTATGGCAGGTATAGTTGTCATTGCAGAGAATTTGTTAGCGCATTGTTATTGTCATTGATGGAAAAATAAGAAAAACTATAACTAAACAGTCTTAGTTATCACCACAAATGGCGCATACATATGTGTTGAAGAGAAAAAATATAACTAAACAGTCTTACCACAAATGGCACATACATATGTGTTGAAGTTTTCAGAATGAAATTCCATCGCTGAGAGGGAATGGCACAATTTTCGGTCTTATAAATTAATCAAAAGATTTAAGTAAATAACCTCGACGGTCATCATTCAACAACTATAAGCAAGGTTGTAAAGGCTCAAGTCATAGTTCTAATGGTTATAAATCAACGATGTGGATTATTCAAGCAATCTAATTAGAGGGCAGCTGTGCATTATTTTCTCTTGACCTATCATGATCGAACATGAATTAATTTATCAGTTACAGTTAGTTACAGAGGTTGAAACTAATTCTTGAAGGAGATTTGAACTATTTTTGATTATATAGCACTCTTGCTATGAAGCATAATAGAGGAGGAGAGACATTGGAGCGTGAGCTGTAACTCTCAAATAGTAAGGAGGAAATGTATGGTATCTTTGTGATTAAAAATGAATAGAACAAAAGATACACAATTACGATGAAAGATGAGAATATTGAGGCAGAGATGCAAATATGACATTTGTGCAGAGTCGATTATGACATTGAAGGCAAATCAAACATAGAGGAAGTTCAGAGGTATGTAATGATTAGATAAGTGTCAAAGGTGTTGTCTCTAAAATTGTAGAGTTCATTTAGTATAAATATGTCAATGAAATTCATAGATTGAGTTACAAAATTTATGACAGAGTCTACAAAAGAAGAATTGAATTATAGACTAGCTTTTGACATAGATACTTTTTCAGAGATTGAGTTGCAGGCTTAAATTATTCAGAGGATAAACATAGATTGTATTAAATATATTATGATAGTGACTGGTTCTTATGATTACTTTGATTGAGATTGTGATTGCTTAAAGTACAGAGGTTGGTGTCCTAAATTTCAAGGGTGGAAGGGAGGAGCTAGGGAGACTAAGTCTCATTGCAAGTTGAAGCTTGCATTCAAGTAGTAGGATTTGTCCTTCAATTGGTGCTGAACAAATGGAGGTTGCAGCCTCATCTGAGTAGTTTCTCAGATAAAATATAATGTAAAGAGAAGTTGGTGCTTGCCTTACATTTAAAAGAAGAAGAGGTTTTTCGCTTTATGTGTTTCCTCATGAAATTATTTTGTCACTGGCTATTTGATATGTTTAATTGTTTATTCTTGCATGCTTGCTGAGATAAGTTATTCATAAGTAAATAGGCAGATTGTGTTAAAAGAATTAAAATCAATAAATTTTGTTACTAACTGATTCACCCCCCCTCTCAGTTAGTCTGACTCATCCAAAATTTTCTCCTCTGCATGCGCATTTTCGTATGTTGCTTTTCTTTCCAGTTGTATTTATTTCCCTTCTTATTGCATGCATGCCTCACATGATTTTCTGCCAACTGTCTTTCCTCCACATCATGCCTTTTTTCCATAATGGGTTTGTGCCCAACATGCCCCCAACACTGACATCGTGAATCATCTCGAGTCACTGCTTCCTTCTTCAGATACGGCTTGTTACAGTGCATCATACATCTTTGTTATACACTGGCACTGTTGTTGAGCCTAACTTCTCTTGTCGACCATAGAGGTGACCACCTGCTCTGAGATATGAGATTGTAGTATCTCTCTGCCTTCATCTCTGATCTGCTCAATGTTCTTCTTAGCTTTGTCACTCTCCATGACCAGTTGCTTCGCCTTTTCTTGTAGGGGCTCCAACAACTTATGTCTTGCTGTATTCTGCGCTTGTAGTGCTTTATATTCCAATTGCAGGGCCTTTAGCTCGGTGGCCATTTTGATCTTCTCTTGCAGTGACACTATTTTCTATTGCTTCTTCACCTCCTCCATTGCTGCATGTATGTTGGTTTCCTTATCTTTCAATTCTTGGAGGCTCCCATCCTCTAGGAGGTGAGTCCAGAGTTGTGTGCTCTTCTCTAACAGCTTAGTGACTGTTAGTATGCTTTGGCCATGGCCTCTGCAAATTATTTTACCTCTTGTTCCCACTGCGCTCCGACTTCTGGAGGAGTAGTGGGTGTGACACGCTCCTCCAGTTCTTTGATATTCTCCTTGTATTCTTGGATAGTCTTATCTATCCTATGTAGCTTCTCTCTTGATGACCCTGCCTCCTTGCTTGTGCTTTCAGGAATTGCTTGAAACATCATGTGGATTTGTTGCTCCATCTCCTCCACTTTCTTCTTTGCTTTCTCTTTCTATTGCACCTCAAGGTTGAGGGCTTCTTTCAACGATATAATATCTGTCTGGGCTATCTATAAGTTTGTGGCGTCTACTCTTTCTCTGGACTGAATCTCCAGCACGATGCTCACATGAAGTTTGTACAGTTCTTTTGTTGGAATCTTGGCCAATGCCACATCCAATGTCTCAATGTCTTTAATGGGTTTATGAGTTGTTCCTTCATCGATAAACATCGTCTCCAGTGTGATGATGAAATTGGCGCTTGACTGTGCTAGAAACTACACTGTCTCAGGCATTGACACTCCTTCCTTAGCCTACGTGGATGTTTCTTTTGGTGCCTTTGCTACCCCGATCCTTAACTTCTCCAGTGCAGTCTTCCCCTATTGCACCTGATCGACGATTGACGCCATGTTCTTCTCCTCAGTCTCCCATACTTCAACTAGTCTCTCCTCAACTGTTGTCACCACTAACTGCACATTGTCCAAGGTTAGTGAGATATGGCTCTATGGATTGTGTTCCTTTTCCTTTTTTAGGCCACCAATGGTGTGCTCCTCTAGCCACTTCTCTTGGGTAGCTGATGGCTCGGGACTAGTGGGCCTCTGGGTATCCCTTACCATGGTTGTCCCTATTTCTCTGGCCTCAGGAATCTCCTGGGTTCCTCTCCCTTGTTTTATCACTCCAGGGGTCTCTTTAGGTTGTAGACCAAGAGAGCCTAGTAACTTTATCAAAATTCTTAAAGATGTATGTAGAAAATGGATCAAAGTGAATACCTCACACACTCAATCTTCAATTCAATATAGATTTGGATAAATCAGGACAAAACAAGGCCACCAAAAGGGTAGTTCTCAAAAATTTGTTAACTGAGATGGATGAAAGAAAATAATTATATCAACAATACTACATTCATCAATAATGTATGTGACAGGTCAAGTATAAATAACAAATGAATTATAACTCTATGTTTATTTATGGAGAGATAATAAGTCAATTATCAATCACAGAATAAACATTGAAATGAACAATAGCTCAAGCTCACAAGTATAGAAATGAAAGGTAAGAATAAAGTCTGAACAACATCCAATGGAAGAAACTTATCATTCCATGATATATTCAAAAAGGTATGGATCACAAAGAGTACATATGAGAATTCAAGTTTGAACCCCGAATAGTGATGCATCTATGGGCTTAAATAGTTCTTATAATATGTTTGTTAGATCCTCAAAGTGTGGATCTCAATGACAATTGTTTAAAGGAAATCTACAAGATTGCAAAAGATAGGATTTTAGATCCTTTTTTTAAGGGATAGATATCCCATCCTAATCCCAAGACTTTAGCTCCACCTGAGCTTCCTAATGGGTGTAGGAGACCATCATCATCGACCTCTAACAGCTGGAGCACTAACCCAATCTTTTACTTTTAAAAATCAGGTTGAACTTTGACTGAGTCTTTCACAGACAAAACTTTGACAGGTTTGTAGCACAATACACTGTGGAACCCTGCTTTGCACTACCAACTGGCTATAAGAGACTATTTTAGGACACAATGAGTGAACGGTTTATTTGAAGAGTGATATAGGTGTTGCAAGGAGTTGATTTAGACCTGATAATTCATGATATAACCTGTGTAGCCCTAAAAACTTCAAAATTTGTGACAAAATGTTTTTGTAAATGAAGACTTGTCTTGGAAAAAAACATATTAATGTCAATTACTGATCCTATTGAGACTAATCAGGCTTCGTCTCAACATCTATACCATACATATCCCCCTTAAAATAACTTCATCATTTATCATCAATCACACAAAATTTTAAAACATCTTGAATTAATCATCAAGTTTGGGAGAACTAGAAAAGGTAATCTCCTTCAAGAAGATAGCCAAATTATTCTTACTAAGCATATTTTTGGCCAAGTATAAGTGCTTTGTTAGCCTTCTATTCTCTGCTCTTATACTGAGGTTTTGTTTGTACATATTTTCCAATTTCTTCTTTTGAACCCTCTTTCTTATAATTTTCTTCTTCAGCTGATTGCATTCCTCTTCCAGTTCATTTATTTGGCTTGAAGATTGTCTACCAAGTGTGATATTTTCTTGATGTAACTTTTGATTCTTTTCCTGGACTTCTTTAAGCTGATTGTCTTCCTCCTTGAACAATTGAGCCCAATCCTCTCTAGGTCCCTGCTCTACCTCTGAAGTTGGATCTGGTGGAGATTCTCTCAACTGGACTATGGCTTCCAATGCTTCCTTTTCAAGAGGGGAAGATTTAAATTTTGACAACGTAGCACTAGGATTTACCATATCATTGATTTGAATAGACTCCTCTGCTAAAACAAGCATCCTCCTTGAGGACCTTCTGAGAAAAGGTGTGTCAATTTCATCTTGGATAATTGGGGGATTGTCTTCAATTTCCATCCGAGGGAGCTCCACAAGAGGTTCTTCCTGTTCTTCAATAACATTTTCTTGGGCCTTATATTTTATCTTATTTATTCTATAGACTTGGGAAAGTGAGGGTTTTGAAGGAATAAGGTTTTGAGAAGGTTGATGTTTTTCATATGCATGGGGGACAGTAGAACCAGAAGGCTGAGCTATTTCAGATGTAAGAGTAGAAGGGGAAGAATCTAGTGCTACTTCAAATGAGGGAGTGAAAGGGTCAATAGGGAGTGGTATCTCAGATGAAGGGACAAAGGAGTCAATAGGATGTGTTGCAATCTTATTCTTAGAGGCTTTGTGTTTATGAGGAGAAGGAGGAAAATCAATGTGGTAGTTTTATACAAACAAGAAGGTAGGCCAATCCTTCCCTTCCTTTTTCAACTGTTCAAGAACTATAAGTTTAATTAGAGCATGGTGGAAGATAGACTTCTGAAGCTTATCATGGTTTTTTTATGCAAATGAAATAATCCTTTGCAATCTCTTGAAGAGGAAAAAGGATAAGTTTATCTCTTTCTTACCAGTGAAATGGACAAGGAGCTTGAAATGGTATTGCAAAACCCAGTTGTATCTTCCTTCACATGTGAAAAACCTTTGAATGATGAATAGTATCTTGTCATAGTATTCTATTAGCCATTTCCTAGGGACACCCTTCACTAGATCAACTCCTCTATGTTCAGGTCTGAGCATATCCCGGCACCAGTCTTCCTTTTCAGTTTTCTTTGCTTTGAACCATTGTTCTCATGTCCTAGGGATCTTTGTTACTTCAACGATCATATCTATTGTCACATGGATTTCTAGGGGACCAATTTTTGTTTTCCCATCCTTGTAGTTCTGTACAAAGTCCCTTGATACCTCTAGATGGTATCCTTGTAGTTTCTGGAAAAATATCCAACAACCTAAGCATTTGAAGGAGTCAACATGATTAATATCTTTCTCAATTAATGAAGTGTCTGTAGGCTCGAATCTGACCAGGGATCCTAACCTTTTCCTGGGAATGGGGTCCTTCCTTGGTGCCATGAGAGAAATGGGAACTTACTTCAATTGTTTCTGCCCAAGAAATGGTGAGAAAAAGATCCCAATGAAGAAGATCTTATTGAATATATGAAAACCTTGAAACCCTTTGATGGTGATTTGCAACTTTGGAAGAGACCCTCAACACTTTGGTGATGGTCAAAATAACTTGGGCACGCCTCCTTTTAATAACTTTTCGCATGCAAAAAATCAAATTTCAAAACAAGGCTTTTTCCCTCTGAGTTTGTAGCATGCCATACAATGAAATGATGATTTGTGCTGACAACGAAGGCTGAGCTGGTAGTGCATCCAGTAAAAAAGTACACATATGCTCTACAAACGCTTAATCATGAAGGAGGATGGTAAACAAAAGGTCAAATCATGATTTGAGAGATACACGATGGATAAAAAATGGACACAAATCGACTTATATGACCCATGACTTGTTTTAGGATGTGAATGAATTATATTTTGACCCATAATGATCTATGACAATGACTATGACAACCACTTAGTCATTTTTCACCTTATGTGACATGACTCACATTGCTAACTAGACTCATGGAGGGCGCACTTTATTGAATGACTCATGAGACAAAAACCTAAAAAAAAATTACATAAGACAAGAATAAAAGGGTATTTTTATTAAGAGATAACATATATCTCTAATTGGGGATGAAAGCCTCCGTCTAAGGTTCCAAGGACTCGCAAGACCAGTTGCCTTTCTTATTACCTACAAAATTTATAAAGAAGTGAAAATGTTGTTCCATTGGGCATGGATTTATTATGAGACTAAAACTGAAAAAGAAAAGATATTTACAATGGAGAAGGCTTAAAAATCCTTAGTAGAAATAGGTTTTGAGAAAATGCCGATTGAATGGGCCACCAAATACTTCATTACCTTCCAGATTCTGTAAGAAAAAAGTGTTGTTCTGCAGCACTTGAGTGATGATGAAAGGTCCAGTCTACAATGTGTCAAATTTCCCATGCTTGACTTTATCCTGTCTGTAAGCATCCCACTTTAAGACAACTTTCCCTGTTTGGAAAACATTTTCCTTAGCCTTTTTTTATCAAAATTATCCTTCATATTTTTCTGATGTAGCTCTGTCTTCTCAAGTAACTGCTCCCTTATCTACTGAAGTTCAACTAGATTAAGAATCCTTCTAACCAAATCATTTGGTTTCCATTCTTCTTCTTGAAATTTTTTTGCAACAGGTAATGCTAGGTGGATAGGAAAAATGGCTTCAGTGCCATACACCATCTTGAAAGGAGAAGTGTCAATGGACTTTTTATTTGTCACTCTATCATCCCAGAGTGGAAATTTTAATTTAGAATCCCAACTCCTTTGATTTTATTCAAGCAATTTTCTAATGATCCTCACTAGGCTTTTGTTTGATGATTCAGAAAGGCCATTGCCTTCAATATAGTAAGGAGTCGAGTGAACAAGATGAATACCCATGTATTCACATAACTTCACCAAAACATCATCTTTAAAAGTAGTTGCATTGTCAGTAACAAGTCTGTTTGGGCAAGCAAATCTACTAAAGATATGATCATTCAAGAAATTTATGATAACATAATGAGTGGCATTCCTGGTGGGAATAGCCTCAATCCATTTTTTAAAGTAGTCAGTTGCCAATAGGATCCACCTATGTTGGCCACTTGATGATGGATGTATCTCTCCAATAAAATCCAAACCCCATTGTTGAAAAGGTCGAGTGACTACAATGGGTTTCAATGGAAGAGATTTCAGTTGTTGTTTTCCAGTGAACCTTTGACACTTGTCACATGTCTTAAAATAGGAGAAAACATCAGAAAATAAACATGGCCAATAGTAACCAGCCCTCAAAATCTTGTGGATTGTAGTATTCCAATAATGATGGGCACCACAATTGCTGCTATGAAACTTATGCATAACCTGAACTGATTCTTATTTGTCAAGCTTTTGGTCCTTGACCAAGTTTTGAGGAAACATTGGCCGAAGAAATTACTAAGTTGGCAAGTGGTTAGAAGTGGGTTAGCCCTAAAATAAGGAAAGTTGTTTAAGATGGTTAGAAGGTAACCCATTGAGGTAAATTGAAGTGATAAGTGTACTATAAGTTAAAGTGGATAAAACATAAATTATTTAAATAATAAAGTTAATGTATAAATTACTAATTGGACAAGTGGTTAGAAGTTGGTCAACCCTAAAATAAGGAAAGTGGGTTAAGATGGTTAAAAGGTAACCCCTTGAGGAAGCTACATGAAAGTATAAATAAGATGAAAGGCTCTCTCATTTCATATCACACTTGAGAATATTGAATATCTACAGGTGAATGAGGTAACCAAAGGATATCTAAGTCAAATTTTAGAGAGAAGGTGAAGTAAAGAAGGCCAAAATTCAAGGGACGATAAATTCTTTTAATGATGCTTTCTAAGGTATGTTATTTACAGGTCATCTCACCATTTTTGCAATAAATTTTTTTCTAGAATGATTCAGATAGTGAAATTGATAGGCCCTTGAGAAATCATATCTATGTAGATGTGGTACAAATTTCAGCGTGTGGTTCGTTTTATTTTTGGAGTTACACTCCGTGGAAAATAAGGTTTTTGGCTAGTCCTGAAACTAGTCTAAAACATGTGTTTCGGGTAAAAAATATTGATTAAGGTTGGTTGTCATTGATGTCAACCCTTGAAGAAAGGCCCATAGCACAAAGGTTTGGGTAATGGACCCAAGATTTTTTGATGTAAATATGACTCATTATTGTTTTTTCATGGTTGATAAGAAGTAAATATGGATGAACTCCAAAGTGGTCCCCTTATGGTGAAAGCCCTCACGGGAAGATGCTTTGTGGAGTAAGAGAACCCATGATTAATTGTGGAATAATGAGATGAAGGACAATGAATTTTCCAGGGAAACTATCCTAGATGGATAGTGCTTTTCATGCCATTTCCAGTGGCATGTAGAACATCACATAAATCCTCACGGTTAGAGAGTTATGACCATGTGAAGTTGGAGAACCCAGGTTTGGGTAATGGACCCAAGTTTGTTTGATGGATAACGATATGAGTTTTGATATATTTGAAGTTAATACTATTATATATGGATAGTACATGTCATTCCATTTTTTGTGGTACGTGGAATGTCACATAACTCCTCACGGTTTGAGAGTTATGGCCTTGAGAAGTTGGAGGACCCTCATATGTCATCTAGAAGCCCCAAAAGGTCAAAGTAGTTAAAGTGGTTTAAGAGATTTTAAAAGGTAAATAATAAAGTGAAGTGATGAGTATATTATAATTCAAAGTTAATACAAAATAAATTATTTCAATAATAAATTTAATGGAGAAATTAGAAGTGGACCCAACCCTAAAATAATGAAAGCGGGCCAAGTGACCTAGAATATGTTTTTAAGGAAGCTACTTTGAGAGTATTTCTATAATGATTCAGATCATGAAATTGCTATTCCATTGAGAAAACATACCCAAGTATCTTTTGTAAATAATTTAGCTTGTGGGTCGTTGTATTTTGGGAGTTACACTCCGTGAAACATATGGTTTGTGGTTAGTCTCGAAACTATTCTAAAACAGGTGTTTCGGGTAAAAACGTCATAAATTATTCATAAAAGATCCAAATTAAGTAAAACCAAATTTTTTTGTTAGAGTGTAGGTTGTAGTACTCTATGTAAAATGTTCAGATCCACACAACAAATATTCCTTGCAGGGCACGCTCTACAAGTTCTCTCTCTAGAATAAGCTCATATTCAATAAGGTATGCCATTTTTTCTATAACTCCTATTATGAGAGGTTCCAAGTAGTGAAACTTGGAGGAATTGCATAAAACACACTGAAGAACATTGTGTACTATTTCCATATCTTTATTCATTACAGGTACATAGTTATACTTATTTCAAGTTAGGGTTGTTGACTAATCTAAAACTAGTCATATGAGACTAAAGTAAAGTTTGATGAAAATGCTAGTCTCTTGTTATTAAAGTTAAGGAAGGTTTGCAAGTATGTGATCATATACACCAGGTCTATTACAGAGTTACAAATCATATTTGGATGATGAAATTGATGAGGAATTTTGGTTGAGGTACATGTTGGGTACATGGTTGAGACAAGTAGTTGATGAGTTGGCACATACATGAGGTGTATAGTTGATAATGTTGGTACATATAGATGAGTCATAGTTGATGAGTAGTTGACACATGATTGGTACATACTTGGTACATGGTTGGATGCACTTGTTTATGGTACAGGTTGATTACAGGTTGTTTGGTACAGGTTGGTGCATGGTTGATGCACCTGTTTAAGGTACAGGTTGATTACAGGTTGAGGTACAGGTTGATTCATGGTTCAGATTTATTGGTATAGGTTTACAATGATATATCTCACAATGATAGTGTGACAGTGGTTCCATCATTCTACTTCTACTTCAGGGTGGTAGGACGGGGCAAGGATAGGTGGTTGTAGCCACCTTCCGGTTGTAGCCGGAGAACATAGGGGGTTGTAGCCTCCTTGTTGTTGTAGCCAGAGAATTGGGGAGTTGGAGCTTCCCTCAAGTTGTAGCTTGAGAAACTAGGGGGTTGGAGTCTCCTTCCAGTTGCAGCTAGAAAATAAAGGAAGTCGATGCTTCCAATGAATGTAATTCTTCAAGATATATAAGAAAAAGTTTTCTGTGGTTTTCTCCCGCTTTGGGTTTCCACGTAAAACACTGGTGTACTGTGTATGTGTATGATTGTTCATTTGTTCATTGCTTATTTACTCTACAGTTATTGGATGATAATGCTTCATTGGTATAACACTTGGATTATATGGTTAAAAAGGACTAAATTGCTCTATTATTGATTCACCCCCCCTCTCAGTAATCCAACAAAAAAATCATAACTTATTCATAACAGAGCCAAATTAAGTAATTCCAAAAGCGTTGGTTATAGTAAAGTCTATAGTATTCTGTGTAAAATTTTCAGATCCATACAACAAATATTTCGTGCGGGGCACACTCTACAAGTTCTCTCTCTAGAATAAGCTAGAATTCAACAAGGTATGCCATTTTTGCCATAAATCCTTTTTTGAGAGGTTCCAAGTAGTAACACCTAGAGGAATTGCATAAAACACACTGAAGAACATTGTGTACTATTTTCAGATATTTATTCATTACAGGTACATAGTTATGATTATTTCAAGTTAGGATTGTTGACTAATCCAAAACTAGTCATGTGAGACTAAAGAAAAGCTTGATGAAAATGCTAGTCTCTTGTTGTTACAGTTAGGGAAGATTTGCCGGTATGTGATCATATACACCAGGTCTATTACAGAGTTACAAATCAGATTTGGATGATGAAATTGATGAGGGATTTTGGTTGAGGTACATGTTGGGTACATGGTTGAGACTATTAGTGGATGAGTTGGCACATACATGAGGTGTATAGTTGATGATGTTGGTACATCTTGATGAGTCATAGTTTATGAGTAGTTGACACATGATTGGTACATACTTGTTACATGGTTGGAGGCACTTGTTAGTACTATTGTTGACACATGGTTTATGGATGATGTAGCATACGTGGATTGGTATATGATTAGAAGCACATATTGATCTTGGTGATGATTATGAGTTGTTGTGTTATGTTTGGTTGATGCACATATTTGATGGTTGTCTTGGTGATTGATCTTGGTGAGTAGATATGATTTGGTTGATAATATTGATGAGACATATTATTGTGATAGGTTTTTTGGACAGGTTGTTGTGACATCTTATTTGTACAAGTTTGGTGCATGGTTGATGCACTTGTTCATGGTATAGGTTGAGGTACAGGTTGGTGAATGGTTGATGCACTTATTTATGTTATAGGTTGATAACAGGTTGAGGTATAGGTTGATACATGGCTGATGCATGGTTTAGGTTATTGGTACAGGTTGTTTGGTGTAGGTTGATTGGTACTAGTTTACAACAGTATATCTCACAGTGATAGTGTGACAGTGGTTCCATAATTCTACTTATACGTCAGGGCGGTTGGACAGAGTAAGTTCAGGTGTTTGTAGCCACCTTCCGGTTCTAGTCGGAGATCATAGGGGGTTATAGCCTCCTTCTGGTTGTAGACATAGAATTGGGGAGTTGGAGCTTCCCTCAGGTTGTAGCCTAAGAAACTAGGGGGTTGGAGCCTCCTTCGAGTTGTAGCTGGAAAACAAAGAAATTTGGTGCTTCCAATGAATGTAATTCTTCAAGACATATAAGAAAAAAAATTATGTGGTTTTCTCCCGCTTTGGGTTTCCACGTAAAAACATTGGTGTACTATGTATGTGTATGATTTTTCATTTGTTCATTGTTTATTTACTCTGAAAATATTGGATGATAATGATACATTGATATAACACTTGCAATATATGGTTAAAAAGGATTATATTTCTCTATTACTAATTCACCCACCCTCTCAGTAATCCAACAATTGGAATCAAAGCCGATTCCTTCAGGAAATAGTTTAACCACTGAAAGGAGATCATGGATTATTTTGAGAATGGAGTACCAATGTTTAATGGACATAATAGTTTTAAGTATGAGATGTGGAGCATAAGGACAAAAGTATTTTTACAGGGACATGGAAATTATATTTGGCTATCAGTTGTTAGAGGATATGATAGTTCAAAAAGGGAAAAGCCTGCAATCAAGAAGGAATTCAAGAAGAATAACAAAATAGAAATGGATTTCATCTGGGAAGGATTACCTAATCTAGTAAGAGAAAATGTTGTTAAATGTTCATCAACAAAAGAACTTTGGGATAAGTTACATGACATATATTCTTCACCCATCGCAAATTCAGAAAATGTCAAAGAATATGAAAATACAAATCAAGAAGAATTATGTTCACCATGTTAAACATATTCAGAAAATGAAGAGTACATAATAACCAGAGGTATGTTGTTTTGATTTAATTGTGAAAAACATGGACATATTGGAATAGCATGCCATGAAGTAAATGATACAAAAAAACCAATTGAAAAAGAAGACAATTATGAGGCAGAATTGATTAGTGCTTTAGATGAACTAAGAGAAGAAAACAAGTCACTCAAAAACGAATTGATGAAACAAAAGGAAAGTGTTCACATTTTTGAAGAATCCCAACAGGTCATAGATAACTTAAGAACTCATCTAGAAGAAGCCAGAAAGATCGAAGAAAATCTTGAATATCAAAAGAAGTGTTTGGAAGCCAACATAGCAACATAGAAGGACGAAGCATAAATGAGAGAGAATATATTGACAATTCATATTAAGGAAAGAACTAGTGATCTAAACTAGCTTGAGTCAGAGTTTGGTCAAGAAGAGAAAGTACTTGAAGAAGAATTAATCACGTTAAAAATTCATCTTGAAGAAGCGAAGAGAACAAAAGAAGTCATGAAGTCTCAGATACTAAGGAAAGAAGAAGAGGTTGAGAAACTTGAAGAAGAAGTTGTCACATTGAGAAGTAAAATTGCCAATCTCAAAAAGAATGTTGAAGAGATAGAAACATCTACATCAGTTACAGAGAATGAAGAGAAGCACTCTAGGTTGATAGAAAAGAAGAATGAAGAAAATAGAAGGAGTTATGCAAAAGTACTCAAATGAAGAAATCATGGTCAACCAGAATCTAAGAAAACTATTGAAGATATTGTGGGATTACTGAGAGGGGGGGTGAATCAGTAATAGAGCAATTCAATCCTTTTTAACCATATAATCCAATTTTTATATCAATGTAGCATTATCATCCAATAACTATAGAGTAAATAAGCAATGAACAAATGAACAATCATACACATACAAAGTACACGAGTGTTTTACGTGGAAACCCAAAGAGGGATAAAAAAACAAAATGTTTTTTCTTATATGTCTTGAAGAATTACATTCATTGGAAGCACCTACTTCCTTTTTTTTCTAGATGCAACTAGAACGAGGCTCCAACCCCCTAGTTTCTCAGGCTAAAACCTGAGGGAACCTCCAACTCCCCAATTCTCTAGCTACAACCAGAAGGAGGCTGCAACCCCTTATGTTCTTTGGATACAACTGGAAGGTAGCTACGACCACCTGTCTTTGCTCCGTCCAACCGCCCTGACGTATAAGTAGAATGATGGACTCATTTCCACACTATCACTTGAGATATACTGTTGTAAACCTATACCAATCAACCTGTAATCAACCTGTTCCATAAACAAGTGCATCAACCATGCACCAACATGTACCTCAACCTGTAATCAACCTGTACCATAAACAAGTGCATCAACCATGCACCAACCTGTACAAAACCTGTACCATGAACAAGTGCATCAACCATGCACCAAACCTGTACAAAAACTGTACCATGAACAAGTGCATCAACCATGCACCAAACCTGTACAAAACATATACCATGAATAAGTGCATCAACCATGCACCAAACCTGTACAAATAACCTGTCACAAAAACCTGTCCAAACAACCTATCACAACAACCCTTCTCATCAATATTATCAACCAAATCATATCTACTCACCAAGATCAAACAACAAGGCAACTCTCAAAGATGTGCATCAACCAACCATAACACAACAACTCATAATCATCACAAAGATCAATATGTTCTTCTAATAATATACCAATACAAGTATGCTACATCACCCATAAACCATGTGTCAAAAATAATACTAACAAGTGCCTCCAACCATGTACTGAGTATGTACCAAACATGTATCAACTACTCATCAACTATGACTCATCAATATGTACTGGCATCATCAACTATACACCTCATGTATGTGCCAACTCATCAACTACTTGTCTCAACCATGTACCCAACATGTACCTCAACCAAAATCCCTCATCAATTTCATCATCCAAATATGATTTTTAACTCTGTAATAGACCTGGTGTATATGATCACATACCTGCAAACCTTCCTTAACTTTAACAACAAGAGACTAGCATTTTCATCAAACTTTACTTTAGTCTCATATGACTAGTTTTAGATTAGTCAACAACCCTAACTTGAAATAAGTATAACTATGTACCTGTAATGAATAAAGATATGAAAATAGTATACAATGTTCTTCAATGTGTTTTATGCAATTCTTCCAGGTGTCACTACTTGGAACCTCTCAAAAAAGGAGTTATAGCAAAAATGGCATACCTTGTTGAATTTGGGTTTATTCTAGAGAGAGAAATTGTAGAGCATGCCCCACAAGGCATATTTATTGTATGGATATGAACATTTTACACAGAATACTAAAGCCTGTACTCTAAATAAAAATTTTGGTTTTACTTAATTTGGATATGTTATGAAGAAGTTATGACGTTTTTACCTGAAACACCTGTTTTAGAATAGTTTTGAGACTAGCCACAAACCCTATGTTTCACGGAGTGTAACTCAAAAATTACATTGAAACACAAGCTTAAATTCGTACCACAACTACTTGGATATGTTTTCTCAATGTCCTATCAATTTCGTGGTCTGAATCATTCTAGAAAAACATTTATTATGAAAATGGTGCGATGACCTGTAAGTAACATACCTTAGAAAGCATCATCATAAGAATTTATCCTCACTTGAATTTTAGCCTTCTTTAGTTCACCTTCTCTCTGAAATTTGGCTTAGATATCCTTTGGTTACCTCATTCACCTGTAGATATTCAATACGCTCAAGTGTGATATGAAATTAGAGATCCTTGCCTCTTATTTATACTTTCATGTAGCTTCCTCAAGGGGTTACCTTTTAACCATCTTAACCCACTTTCCTTATTTTAGGGTTAACCAACTTCTAACCACATGTCCAATTAGTAATTTATCCATTAACTTTATTATTTAAATATATTATTTTGTATCCACTTTGACTTATAGTACACTCATCACTTCACTTTACCTCAAGGGGTTACATTATAACCAACTTAAACCACTTTCCTTATTTTAGGGCTAACCCACTTCTAACCACTTGTCAACTTAGTAATTTCTCCATTAACTTTATTATTTAAATAATTTATTGTGTATTCACTTTGAATTATAGTACACTCATAACTTCACTTTATTATTTACCTTCTTAAAATCTCTTAAACCACTTTGACTAATTTGACCTTTTGGGGCTTCTAGATGACTCATGAGGGTTCTCCAACTTCACATGGCGTTAACTCTATAATCGTGAGGAGTTATGTGACATTCCACATACCATTGGAAATGGAATGACATGTAATATCCATATAAAATACTGTTTTCTTAAAATATATCAAAACTCATACCATTATCCATCAAACAAACTTTGGTCCATTACCCAAACCTGGGTTCACCAATTTCTCATGGCCATAACTCTCTAACCATGAGGAGTTATGTGACATTCCACATACAACCGGAAATGGAATGACATTTAATATCCATATAGAATAGTATTACCTTCAAATATATTAAAACTCATACCATTATACATGAAACAACCTTGGGTCCATTACCCAAACCTTTGTGCTACCAGAATTCGCTACCAGAATTTCTCCAAGGGTTGACATCAATCACTAAGGGTTGAAATCAATCTAAAATATCACTCTCCAATAGTTGACATCAATGAAAACCAACAATGCATACCAACTATCCATCAACCTAAGTCAACTTTCTAACAGATACATCTTCAATAAGACCATTTGTGTTCAAGCCACAAAGAAGCTGCAATCATGATCATGATCAGTCAAGGCATAAATTCAGAAGGACTACACCACAAAGAAGATCATTCATTTCCAGGTATGATTTTTTTTTTTTATGGTCATTGTTTTTATTGTACTAATTTTGGACATAAGGTTTCAGATTGCAAGGATTATAAAATAAATGTTCAAGCAAGAAGTGCCTATGTTGCCACACGTAACATTGAGTGTTACAAATGTCATAACTATGGACACATATCTAGTGATTGTAGAATCATGATAGATAATTCCATGAAATATAACATCGATATCAAATATAAGAAAATATGGATAAGAAAATAGGAAGAACAGGTGAACAAAGACCAGGTACCAGAGATCGCAAAATTGGCAATAAAACGAGATGAAGAAAATTCTATAGAGAAAAAGAAAGATGTCAGATACATAAAGGTTTGGAAAATAACTGAAAGAAAGGAAGGACACGTAAATAAGGAACAGGTTCAAGAGATTGTGCTTTCAGGAATTGTAGTGAAAGATGAATCCACAGACAGAAAGAAGGAAGTCAGAGCTAAGATAGATAATGAATCTACCAATGAAGATGATGATGAATCTACCAATGAAGATGATGATGAATACACATCAGATCAAGATTTTTTCTGAGCCATCTGGATTAGAGACTCCCAATTAATATGAATATTAGACAGGGGGAGTCTATGCGATAGCTATGACAAACCAAAGAACCATCCTTTGAGCAACTTGCAGATTTTGAGAAGTGTTGCAACCCCCCTACTCCCCCGTAGGGATACACGACCTCCCGGTTTGGGATGTCTGATTCTTGAGTCAAATGACCCTCTGAAACCTTAATGGTCTCCTTATGTATCTAAACACAGGCTCTTTTGGCTTCTTGGTGTAGGTCCAATAGCACTCGCAACCTTCTCTGTCGCTCTTCTGCGAAATCTCAGAGTATTGGGCGTTAACTTCTTTTTCTGATAAGCCCCCTCTTGATGTGACCTTGGGCGATGACCTCTCATGACCATGCGATTATGGGTGCGGCCAAAAGAGGTTTGGTGTCAAACTACTTTTCAGCCCACAATTCTCTTCGAGCCTTCACGTGTCCTCTTGCCAAAACCATGGTCTGGATTGCGGCCCGCCCTCAATGTTTTAAATTTCACACAACTCCTATCCCTGCAATGCTATGGGACCATCGATCTCATGATATTGATGGTACTATCTGAATTGATAGTTCATATATGCCCTTTTCAAATCCACGGACCAGATCTACCCCTCCTGAATCAACGGATGTGATCTCCTTTGTGATTCTGGACTTCGTACTTTTCAAGTCTCAAACTCTACTTTCTTCCGTACATCAATCCTCTGGAGTTAATGATCTGAGGACACCTGTCCTCCTAAATCAACAACCCTGCTTCTACTTTGGGTGTTTGACCTTTCAACTAGATTAACGATCCTGTGACCCTCTTCTTGATCAATAGTCAAGATCTCCTTTAGGTATTCGGACTTCTGAGATCTCAAATCTCAAACTTCACCCTTTTTCCAAATGTCTTTTATCTGAAGGCTATAATCCACTGATGCATGTCCACTTGATCTGACGATCGATGATTTCTTCGAGAATTTACCCTGAGCGCATAGATCTGTGCCATGTCTCTCTTAGATATGACAACTATGAATTACTTTGGGACTTTACCCGGAGTCCATAGATTCATGCCAGGTCCCTTTTGGATCAGATGGTACAGATTCACTTTGGACGATCCGACACTTGATATTTTCTTCGGCTCTTCAGCTCTTCGGCTCTGCGACTCTTCGTATTTTCAACGCTTCAGCTCTTTGGCTCTTTGGGAGTCTCAAGTCTCAAACTTGCTTCTTATTGAACTCACAGTATTTGATGGCTCAGATTCACTTGGTCGATCCGACACTTGAGGCTTACTTCGGACAATTTGACGGTTCAGATCTACTTCGGATGATCGGACAATTAAGATTTTACTTCGGCTCTCCGGCTCTCCAGACTTTAGAAATATCAATTCTCAAACCTTGGTAGGTTCTCTCTCCTACGTGTGTGAAGTGCTAAGGCTCGTGCACCTTGATCTGATCAGATGACTATTGATCCTTTGAACTGTGATCCAACGACCACTGTCACTCCTCCTCCTAAGCTTCTGATTTCTTCCAACTTAGAAGTTTTATTCGTCTTCAAAGGTTTTGACCTTTACTCCTCCTATGATTCTTTCGCTTGGATGTCGTCAACACTTATGAAAGTGTTATCCCTTCTGAGCTTAATCCTTAAAGGATTTAGACTTCCCACGTACTCCTTGCGTTGAGGATTTCGATAACTCAGTTCGAAGAATTTCTTGAAAAGAAATTCTTCTCGCCCTCTTGGTGTTCCTCTATTTTAGTTCTTCAATGCTTGGTCACTTCTTGACAATGTGCACTCCTTGCATCTGGTCTAAGTTTCCTCTGCTCTCTTTGAACTCTTTCTGAGTCAATCTGAGACTCAATCGACACACTCCTTGTGTTCGATATGCACACCTTGCATATGATTTTCAAAAGAGAATAAATTGAAACTTATCCAGTTTCATCATGAACTCATACGATCAACTTCTCGAACAATCATACACGAACGAAAATGAACTAAATCACATACACAAAATGAAACATTCATTCAATCACACATTAAAATGAACACCGTCCAAGATTTGGGACAATTCTGTCTGTTCTATTCATTCATGAAACAAATTACATAATATTGTAGTTCTCCACTGTGTCTTTCTTCTACTCTATTCTTCTCTACTGATCCCTATATCCTCATAATTTTATAATGCAACAACAAACTATCTAATGACTGGCTCCATGAGCTCTCGTTGTCTTGTCTACAACCTATCCTATCAAACTCTTAGCGGTTACCTACTTTGTCCTATTACAATAACTACCATTTATTAACAGATAAGAGTCAACACTCCATATCTGCAACCCCTTACAGTCCTTCACGACTTTACAAACACAACATATTTAAAAATGTTGTTTTCAAAAATATCTCAAAAACTAAATTTACTCCTGAGTTAATTGTTGATTTGAAAATCTGTCATGCTGAGATGTCGTTTCTTTGCCTCCATGCTCGTGTCTTTGAATTTGGAGGCGATGTTCCTGCATCATACTCCTCTTGTTAAAATTTTCATGGACTCTTGTCCATGAGATCCTGCACTATTTTTCCATGCTTCAAAATATCAGGATCTATGACCCAACTTGAATCTTCCTCTGGATGATCTTTCCACTTCACTAAATATTCAGGATATGTCTTCCTCCTAGTCTTCTTTCCATCTCTATGTTCAATGATTTTCTCCATCTGAGGTTTTTTTGCTATGGACAATTGTTCTTCCCACTGAAATTCCTTCTGATCATCTGATTCTCCTGCCTCATCTCTCATGTAAGGATACATGTCTACAACATTGAATATCGGTGATATCCCAACATTGTCTGGCAACTCAATTTCATAAGCGTTGGCTATGAATTTTCTGAGAATCATGCATGGTCCTATCTTCTTCATCTTCAACTTGTTATGTGTTCCCCTTGGAAACCTTTCTTTTCTCAAATGAGCTAAAACTTCATCTCCAAATTCAAATTGAACTTCTCTCCTCTTTTGATCAACTTTACTCTTATATTTCTGGCTATTGTCCTGAAGCTGCTCTCTGACTCTGTCATGGAGTTTCTGCATTTCTGTTGCAAAATCGTCTACTCCATCACTCCTTAATTCATATTGATTCAGATCTCTCAACTCTGAAATCCCTCTTGTATGTATACCATACACAATTTCAAATGGACTTTTTCTAGTGCTCCTGTTCACTGAATTGTTAAATAAAAATTCTGCTTGTGCCAGAATCTAATCCCATTGACGACCTTGCTCAGTGACTAAACTTCTTAACAAGTTTCACAGACTCTTGTTTACTACTTCAGTCTGTCCATATGTCTGAGGGTGATATGCTGAACTAAAGGACAAGTTTGTCCCCAACCTCTTCCATAGAGTCCTCCAAAAGTGTCCTACAAATTTGGTGTCCCTGTCTGAGACTATGCTCCTAGGCAATCCATGTAGTCTAACCACTTCTCTGAAAAACAAATTGGCTATGTGTGTAGCATCACCTATTTTCTGGCATGGTATGAAATGTGCCATTTTTGAAAACCTGTCAACCACAACAAATATGTAATCGCTCCCTTTTTGAGTTCTAGACAATCCCAATACAAAATCCATATTGATTGCATCCCACGAACTTTCTAGAATTGGTAATTGTTGATACAAACCAGTGTTTTGTTGTCTTCCTTTTGCATACTCACAAATTTCGCATTTGTTCACAAGAATTTTCGCCTCTTCCCTCATGCTCGGCCAATAATACGAATTTCTTAGCTGTGCAAATGTCTTATCATGACCAAAATGTCCAGCTAAACCTCCACTGTGTTTCTCTTTTAGAAGGTTATCTCTCATTGAGCATTTTGGTATGCATAGTTGGATTACCTTGAATAATGATACATCCTGGATCAAATATTCAGATATGGGCTTCTGTCTCCTAACAAAGGATTCTTGCATGCCTCATAAGCTTCCTTAAAATCTGGATCTTCTCGATACATTTCCTTGAGGTGTTCAAACCCTAAGGTCTCCACTTGGAATTCCTGTACAATTAAACTCCTCTTGCTCAAAGCATCTGCAACTTTGTTAGTAGTTCCAACAATATGTTTAATAAAAAAAGTAAAATTTTGCATAAATTCTATCCATTTAGCATGCCTTTGATTCAAATTTTCTTTCCTAGTAATAAATTGCAAAGATTGATTATCACTGTACAAGACAAATTCTTTAGGAATTAAGTAGTGCCTCCACTTCTTCAAAGCTTGAATTACTGCATAAAATTCTTTGTCATATGTGGAATAATTCTTCTTGGTGTCGTTCAACTTCTCACTGAAATAAGTAGTTGGCCTATTATCCTGACTCAATACTGCTCCAATAGCTAATCCACTTGCATCACATCTCACTTGAAATGTTTTTCCAAAATCTAGAAAAACCAGAATTGGTTGTTCTATGATTTTCTCTTTAAACACTTTGAAACTTTTTTCAGCTTCCTCTGTCCATTTAAAATACTTGTGTTTCTTATTCACAGTGTCCAGCATGGGTGCAAATATACCACTGAAATATCTGACAAACTTTCTATAAACACTTGCTAATCCATGGAAACTTCTTACCTCAAATATGATGCTTGGCGATGGCCATTCTTTGATTTCTCTCACTTTTTCTGGATACATATTCAATTCATTTGAAGAGATCACAAAACCCAAGTATATGAGTTATGTCTTCATAAAAGATCTTTTCTTCAAATTTATTAGCAATTTTTCCTTCTGCAATTTTTCCATCACTGATGTTAGATGTCTTAAGTGTTCTCCCTCTATCTTACTGAAGATTAGTATGTCATCCAGATATACTATGAAAAATTTCCCTATGAAGTCTTCCAATACTTCATTCATTAATCTCATAAATGTGCTTGGTGCATTTGTCAACCCAAATGGCATGACCAACCAATCAAACAATCCTTCATTTGTCTTGAATGATGTTTTCCAGTCATATCCCTCTCTCATTCTTATTTGATGTTATCCACTCTTCAAGTATATCTTGGAAAAATAGCTTTCTCCACTCAAACAATCCATCAAATCATCCATCCTTGGTAAATGGAATCTATACGTAATGGTTATCTTGTTGATGGCTCTGGAATCTGTACACATTCTCCATTCCCCATCCTTCTTTAGACTTAACACAGTTGGTATTGCGCACAGACTTAGGCTTTCCCCGACTAAACCTTTATCCAACAACTCTTGGAATTGATTTTTGACTTCCTCATTCTCTCTAGGTGTCAACCTATAAGCTGCTTTGTTTGGTAAACTAGCTCCTGGAATAAGATCAATATGATGGCTTATACTCCTAATGGGTGTAAATGATATACTCCTAATGGTTGGAAATGAGTGAGGTAACTCATCCACTACTATGTCAGCAAAGTTTTCTAACAATTCCTGGATTTATTCAGGAAAATCTTCCATAGAAGTATTTGTAAGGATAACTCTCGGATTCCTCACTACAAAAAACTTCATTTCTTTCTCGTTCTTGACTTCATGCAAGAGTTCCTTCCCACTCATGAGAAGTATACTCGAACTAGCTTCCCTCTTTTGTTCTTTGTCTTCTATGGGTAACAACATATGTGTCCTACCATTCTTTTCTAATGTATAAGTATTCTTTCTTCCATCATGAATAAATTTTCTGTCAAACTGCCATGGTATCCCCAATAAAATATGACAAACATCCATAAGAATTACATCACATAATATTTCATTCCTATAACCTCCTATTTTAAATTCAACTTGGCATTGTTGACTTACCATTACTTGATGTCCTTTCTGCAAACATGATACCTTGTATGGGTTTGGATGTGTAGTTGTATTCAGTTCCAATTTTTCCACCATCTATGTAAATACTAGATTGTCAGTGCTCCCACTGTCTATGATCACCTTGCAAACTCTGTCTTTCATCTTGCAAGCATTTATGAATAGAATTGTCTGCTGAATTGGTTCCTCCATATCCTTCTCTGGTTTAAGAATAACTTTCTTCATCATGAGGTTCTTTCCTCCTTCTACTACTTTTTCTTCCACATGCTTCTGTGCTTTAGCAACATGTGCTTCACCTCCTCCTTCTTTCTTTCTCTCGGGACATTCCCATGACTTGTGCCCTGATTTTCCACAAGTATAACATCTAACTTCACCTCCTCTAGCTCTTCCTCATCCTCTAGAAAAAGCGATTCCTCCTCCATGTTGTCCTTCTTTAGAACTTCCACCTTTTTCAGGGTGACTATGTTGTTTGCCAGCTTCATGCTTCGAATTCTGGAACTTCTCTCTGCTTGTCCCCTTACATCTTCTTGAATTTCCTCCTCTGTTTCCTTGGCTTTGTTTCCTGGCCAATTTTTCTTCATCTTTCAAGGCTGCTTGATAAGCATCCTCGAATTTACTAATAGACATTATGCTGATCTCCTCTTGTATTTCATATCTCATCCCATTGATATAACTATTTTTTTTTTCATATTCATTCTCTTTTTGTCCAAACCTGATGTTTAGTCTATAAAATTCCTCAATGTACTCCTTCACTCATAATATTTTTTGTCTCAAGTTCTGTAATCTTTTGAACAGATTGATTTGATAGTCCTTCGGGATAAATTTGTCTTTTAGCTAGGCTACCATCTTATCCTAGTTCTTAATTTTCTACTTACCTTTTCTCCTATGTTCGTCTTGCAGTTCATCCCACCATAGCGCTGCATGACCTTTCAATCTTTTCATTGCATGCTTCACCATCTTTTTTTCTTTGATATATTCTTAATCAAAGTACTTGTCCATATCACGTACCCAATCCAAAAATTATTCAACTTCTAAATTTCCTTCATACATTGGTACCTCTATCCTTGCTTTGGCTCCTGTTCTTGAAGCATCTTTCAATAAGCGATCTTGTGTAACATCCTCTGCTACATTTTTTTCGACCTCTATCTCTTCGCTCTCATATTCACTGATATCTCCAATGTCTAGTGCTCTTCTCTGTGCTTTTTCCATGGCGTCTAGCCTCATTCAGAGTTGCCTCATTTATTCTTCCATTTCTGCATTCTCTCTGTTGTTCCAGAGTTTGTGTTTTAAGGCTATAAAACACACCGTCTAGGCATCCATAAAATGATAATACTTATTTAACAATGAAACAAGGGAAACTTGATCAGAGTTGGTTTCTCAACTGTCTCTGTCTTTCTTCCCTTTGTTCCTGGATGGTTATATCACGTTCAATCACAGCCCAAGATCGTTCTAACTCGGTTCGATTTGTTGTTGTTTGCAAGATAGTATTAAATAGATTCAATGCAATACTAGTTTGATCTTGTAAACCGGGTTCTATGTTCGGTTGTCTCCCGTTTGGGACTGTCATAGATGATTGATTTTTATATTTTTATTTAAAAGGATTTTTAATGAATT
>ML787607.1:411696-422147 GCA_009831015.1 Picea engelmannii
TTGAGTAATTTGGATCGTATGCTTTGCTTCGGTTAGATTTTCTTCTAACTTTTGAATATCCTGGATATCCTTGAGTCTGGCTTGCTCAAGCCCCTTTTTTATTCCCCATCCGATCCTTTTTTCATTTTCTTTCAAGCTGCTCTATAACTGTGTGATTTCTTGATTTTTCTGTTCTATTGTATTGATTAGAGTTTCTACTGAGTACATGTTGGCTGATGTTATGGCTCCCATAGACCCTGCCAACTCTGCAGCAAATGCATTATCCTGCAACTTCTTCCCATCAATGATCATTTTGTGTCTCTTAACTATTCTTTCACCTACAGAATGTGACTCCTGCTTCAATACAGCTCTGCGTTTCTTGCTAAAAAAGTAATCTGATGAAGGCAATTCATCTTTACTGATCGGTTCCAATTCACTCACGTACAGACCTTCTTCGTGAGGGTTCCCAAAAGTTGCTTGAAGCGGGGTTAATGCTGCAATGGGACTGCTCAATTCTGTTGAAACTGTTCCCCCGACGGTTTCTGGAATTTCATCGAGGTCTATTAGGTTTGTCTGTACTCCTTTTCCCTTACCTGAATCTGCTTCTTTGCTCTGTGAATCCTCTGTATTCTGTGGGGGTAGCTCAGAATCTTTTGATTTATATTTGCCACTGGCATCATGCTGAGTATGGGTCTCAAAACCAGGAGGAATGATTTCTGACCCATGCTCCAATGTTGATATCCCTCCCTGCAAAATCTTAGGCAAACATTGTCTTCTGTTTCTTTGAAACGATGCAAACCCCACCTGTGCATCAGGTGATAAAGTCTGCACTTTGCTCTGAACTTCGTTATACGACTTAACGTCCCTGAAGACGTCATCATAAAATGACTCCTCATGCTCATATGATTTTAGCCCACATTGTGCAATATGCCTATTAATAATTTGATAGGGATCATGTTTTCTATGTTCTATATTCACTAGTTTTATTTCACTTAGTGATTCTGCTTCTGCTTTAGAATGACCAAAATTTAATAATGCAAATTTTCCTAGATAGACAGGAAAATATGGCCACGATTTCTTCTGTTGGGCTTTCAATTCAATTCCGATACCACAATTTACTAGCTGATATGCTACCTCTCTGCAAACCAACCGATCTGGAAGTATTTTTGGGAGTGCATGTGGTGGAATAGCACACCCATAAACCCTAACATACGAAAAATGTTCTTCAACGAACCAGTCTGCCACTGTTTTAAGGTTTTCCATAATGGCTTGTGAAATTTGAGGAGGTTCAAAACCAAAGAATATCTGGTGCAATGGAATAATCACAAAGTGACATATCTCATAAAAGCTATCCTTAGCATGGTCTTCCCATAAAGTCAAATGATATTTATGAACAGGTTCTGTGCAAGAAGGGTTCCATCTCCAGCTCATCAACGGGAAAGGAGTTCTAAAACATATAGCATCCATTATATAACCAGACATGTAAAAGGCCACATACTGCCCATTTTCCCTAGCTGTCTTGTATTTTGTGACTTCTATGGTGATACTATCTGACAAAATCTTGTGCCAATTGAAACTACGCCCCTCTGAGACCTCTTCTAGGAGGGGTGTCCATTCTGCACTAAAGTGATTTGAGTGCCTTTTTCCAAATAATCTGCATAACATCATTGCTAAATACCTCATGCAGTCACTTAATGAAGCAGTAGCATATATCCCCTATCCATCGGCCCTAAATTTGTTTTTGTCTCTAACCCATTCTCTTATCATGTCTGAGTAAGATTGACCCCCATCAACACATTCTTTTTGCTGAAATGTAGCTAAAAAGTCAGAATTTAAAGTATGCTTATGATTGGGTGATAATTTATACATTACTTGGATGTGTTCAGGTCTGAAAGAGCCAGTGACCTCTCCTCGCTCGTTCAGTATGCTCCTCGTTGGAAGGTCTACTTTGTCCAGTGCCCAAACAATCATATCCGTATATGAAACTAATCTTGGGCGTGCAACAACTTTATGAAGACCTGTGCTGGCGATATTTAGGAGGTAATTTTCATCTTCATCATCCGAATAAGAGATTTCCCCTTCCATTTTATCTGCAATTGTAGTCCATGATTTGATATTGTGTACTACTCCAGCTGCAGTAGTATCTGAGATAATATCGCTTTCTGGTTGTTCTTCACCTTTCTTTGAAGCTTTTTTGGGCGCCATCACTGTATGTTCACCAGCTCCGTGTTTAATTTCTGAGTAGCGAGATTCTGAAATGAACCTGAATGCCAATGATGTAGCAGCTCTAAGAAGAATATGCGCTCTGTGTTTTCTTGGGTTCTTGTAGCAGAGAAGAATTTAGCTTAGAGTGATGTAAATGTTTCAAACGTTATTTCAAATATATGATAGTATTTTCGAAATCTTTCCATCCATTATGAAATAAATGCAAAGATATTCCCAATAAATGCTTTTAATGCTCGTACCTGAGACTTTCCAATATTTTCGGATATATAAAAGATATCTGTCTAATACATGTCCTTTATTTGAAGTTTGAAAATGCTTTCATCGGGGTTTCGGAACTTTCAATGTCAAGAAAATGAGTCACCGTGAAACCTCGATCGCCGAAACTGCGATATATTAATTAAGTTAATCATTTCATTATTTTAATTAATCCATATTATCTTTTTGGAGTTTTATTAATCAAGAGCTCGGAAATCGGGGATCGGGAGATCGGGACTCATGATGATGTAAAAACTTCTATTCGCAGAATCGCGAATTGTGATTTCCCGATATAATTAATTACTCTTAATCGTACTTAGCAGTAATTATCTTATCGTCAAAACTCCATTAAGAATTGATTATGATCGAGGATCGGGAAATCGGAGAAAGCGATGTTAAGTTCACTTGTTCATTCAAAGCCGCGAAACGCGATTTCCCGATATGATTAGTTCAAAGTTAAAACTCATTTTAAAACGACATTTAAGTAAAAGATGAATTAATCATGTATTAGGAAATCGGGAAATCGGAGGTCGGGAGATCGGGACTTAATATGTATTGAAATTAGTTATTACCAAATAGCGAACTCCGAACTCCGATATGGTTTTAAAATTCTTAAGTTCTATCGTTGTGATTTATTTAGAATATTATTCGAAAAATTATCCGGAGCATACATTGATTTAAACCTTAACCGTTCTTTTTCCAAGAATAAACCCCAAGTGTATTTCAAATTCATTAGGTATGAAAAATTTTGTTTTATAAAGATTTTAATAATGTAAAGACTCCAAGATACCAAAAATTTTGTTCTTAAAGTAAAAATTTAAGCTCTGTTTCAACACTCTCTACGCCTTCTGGTTGGCATGATTTCACTACATCACCTTCTGATGCCTACGAACATAAATTAAAATTTGATACCACAAATGATACCAAATTATCTCCTTTCTTCCTTTTTCTGTTGTGTGCAAAAAATCTCAATATCAACTCTGATGCCACTTGATGCAACCCCTTACTGCCCCATAGGGATACATGACTTCCCGGTCTTGGATTTCTGATTCTTGAGTCAAATGACCCTATGAAACCTTAATGGTCTCCTTTTGTATCTAAACACAGGCCCTTTCGGCGTCTTGATGTAGGTCCAATATCACTTGCAACCTTCTCTCTCGCTCTCCTGCGAAATCTTAGAGTACTGGGTGTTAGCACCTTTTTCTAATAAGCCCCCTGTTGATGTGACCTTGGGTGATGACCTCTCGTGACCACGCGATTGTGAGAATTGCCAAACGCAGTTTGGGATCAAACTAATTTTCAGCTCACAATTCTCTTCGAGTCTCCACATGTCCTCTTTTAAAAACCATGGTCTGGATTTTGGCCCACCCTCAACGTTTTAAAGTTCACACAACTCCTGTCCTCGTAATGCTATGGGACCGTCGATCTCTCGATCTTGATGATACTGTCTGAACTGATGATTCAGATATGCCCTTTTCAAATCCACGGACCAGATATTCCCCTCCTAAATCAACGGATGTGATCTCCTTCATGATTAGGGACTTCAGACTTTTCAAGTCTCAAACCTTGCTTTCCTTCGTATGTCAATATTTTAGAGTTGACGATTTGCGGACACCTGTCCTCCTAAATCAATGACCCTACTTCTACTTTGGTTGTTTGACCTTTCAACTATATCAATGGTCTTGTGACCCTCTTCTCAATCAATGCTCGAGATCTCCTTTGGGTCTTCGGACTTCTGAGAACTCGAATCTCAAACTTCACCCTTTTTCCCAATCGCCTTTATCCGAAGGCTATAATCCACTGACTTGTGTCCACTTGATCTGACGATCAAGGATTTATTCGGGTCTTTAGCCGAAGTGCATGGATCTATGCCATGTCTCTCTTAGATATAACATCTTTGAATTACTTCGAGAGTTTACCCAGAGTCCACAGATTCATGCCACGTCCCTTCTGGATCAGACGGTCCATATTCACTTCGGACGATCTGACACTTGATATTTTCTTCGGCTCTGTGGCTCTTCGGCTCTGTGGCTCTTCGACTCTTCAGGCTTCAGGAGTCTCAAACTTGCCTCCTATTGAAGTCACAGTATCTGACGACTCAGATTCACTTGGTCGATCCGATGCTTGAGGTTTACTTCAGATGATCTGACGGTTCATATCTGCTTCGGATGATCAGATGAGTGAGATTATACATCAGCTCTTCAGCTCTCCGGACTTCGGAAATATCAATTCTCAAACCTTGGTAAGTTCTCTCTCCTGCATGTGAAAAGTGCTAAGGCTCATGCACCTTGCTCTAATCATATGACTGTTGATCCTTTGCACCATGATCCAACAACCATTGTCACTTCTCCTCTTGAGATTCTGATTTCTTCCGACTTAGAAGATTTATCAATCTTCAAAGTTTTCGACCTTTACTCCTCCTATGAGTCCATCTCTTGGATCTTGTCAACACTTATGAAAGTGATATCCTTTCTTATCTTAATCCTTAAAGTATTTCGATTTCTCATGCACTCGTGTTTGGGGATTTCAATAACTCAGTTTGAAGGATTTCTTGAAAAGAAATTCTTCTCGCTCTCCTGGCATTTCTCTGTTTTGGTTCTTCGACTCTTGGTCACTTCTTGACACTATGAAATCCTTGCACCTGGTCTAAGTTTCCTCCGCTCTCTCTCTGAACTCTTTCTGAGTCAATATGAGACTCAGTCGATGCACTCCTTGTGTTCGAGATGCACACCTTGCATATGAGTTTCAAAAGAGAAGCAATTGAAACTTATCCAGTTTCATCACAAACACATATGATCAACTTCTCGAACAATCATACATGAACGAAAATGAAATAAATCACATACACATAATGCAACATTCATTCAATCACACATTAAAATGAACATTGTCCAAGATTTGGGACAATTTTGTCTGTTCTATTCATTCATGAAACAAATTACATAATATTGTAGTTCTCCACTGTGTCTTTCTTCTACTCTATTTTGCTCTATTGATCCCTATCTCCTCATAATTTTACAATCCAACAACAAACTATCTAAGGACTGGCTCCACGAGCTCTCGTCGTCCTGTCTGCAACCTATCCTATCAAACTGTTAGTGGTTACCTACTTTGTCCTATTACAATAACTACCAGTTATTGCCAGATAAGACTCAAAACTCCATATCTGCAACCCCTTACAGTCCTTCACGACTTTACAAACATGGCATATTTAAAAATGTTGTTTTCAAAAATATCTCAACAACTCGATTTACTCCGAAGTTAATTGTTGATTTGAAACTCTATCATGTTGAGATGTCGTTTCTTTGCCTCCATGCTTGCGTATTTGACTTTGGAGGTGATGCTCCTGCATCAAGAAGACATATTCAGAGCAATCAGTTAGCAGAAGTACAATTTGATAGATTAATCAAGACTTCCTGATAATATAGTGATAAATGGATTAGCATTACTATGGACAATTGCGCAAGTAGAGTCTTGGATAGTATGGATAGATATTGGACATATATATGATAGTGGAAGAGTGCATGGATTCATATATTGGTTCAAAGAGTGGTTCAGAGAAAAAGGAACATGATCATAATGGATGATAATCACACAGTGAATGGCTCGAACAATGCTAATGGATTCCAAATTGACAGATCGTTTTTGGACACATGTAGTGCATACATCAGTTCACATTCAAAACAGAGTAATGCTCAGAAACAACAATGACAAAACTCAGTATGAACTATGGAAAGGAAGCCCAGACAACAACCTCTACATGAAGGTAACTCAAGGTAATATTTTATTAATTGAAATTTATGTTGATGATATTGTTTTGGAAGTACTAATGACATGTTAAGCCAGAAATTTGCAAAGGATATGAAGAATGAATTTGAAATATCATTACTTGGAGAACTATCCTTCTTTTTGGGTCTTCAGATATGTCAAAGAAATCAAGGATTGTTTATTTCTCAAACTAAGTATATCAGAGAAATGCTAAAGAGTTTTAGAATGGAAGATTGCAAACCAGTTACCACTCCTATGCAAACCAATTGCAAGTTGAGCAAAGATGATGATTCAAAGTCTACAAACCAGAGGCAATACAGGTCAATGATTGGTAACTTACTATATGTGATAGCATCTAGACTAGATGTAATGTAGGCAGTTGGACAGGTGGCATGATTTCAAGCAACACCAAAGGAAACACATGTATTAGCAGTGAAGAGGATTTTCAGATATCTCAAAGGAACATACAAGTTTGGATTATGGTATCCAAAAGGAAATTATCTATCACTTATTTCCTACACAGATGCAGATTGGGAAGGTTGCATTGATGACTGATGAAGCACCGATGGAAAAACATTCTACTTGGGTGAGTATTTAGTATCTTGGATAAGCAAGAAACAATCATCAATATCCTTATCTAGAGCCGAGGTAGATTATATTGCAACAACAACATGTTGTACACAAGTTCTATGGATGAAACAAAATTTGGTAAATATACAAGTTGAGTATGATGATCCCATTCCAATATATTGTGACAATACAAACACCATCAGTATCTCAAAGAACCCGGTGATGCACTCCAAGATGAAGCACATTCCAATAAAGTATCACTTTCTACAGGAACAATTTGCAGAGAAGAACATTAGAGTTGAATATGCGGGAACAAAAGAAAAAGTGGCATACATCTTTACAAAACTGCTTCCATGGGAACCCCTTAAGTATCTTCGCCAGAGACTAGGAGTAATTTCTACTCCAAAATGAATGCTTTTGAATGCTTATCTTATATGTCTTATATGTACATGAGGAAGCACCATAAATAGGACAAAGGGGGAGAGATTTATCAGATGAAAAGGAAAATGCTTGGAGAGAGAGCATAGAGGCATGTTTCCAAAGGGAGTTATTCTCACAAGGGAAGAATGAGCAATACGACTTCAAAGTGATACCCTTTGTCAAAGGGGGAGATATTATTCATATGAAGGGAGAGAGAGTAATCAGAGGCTTATAAAAATAAAGAAAAATCAAAGGCATGTAGATAGGGGGAGCAGCCCCAAGGAGAGTTTAGTCAGGGGGAGTAGCCCCAAAGGGAGATACCCTTTTCCATTGATGTCAAAGGGGGAGATATAGAAAAATTGATGAGTATAAGCACGGATGTTATCATGACTAAGTGTTGCTATCAATGCCAAAGGGGGAGATTGTCAGATAGTTGGCTTAGGTTGATGGGTTTTTGGTTTTCATTGTTGTCAACCATTGGAGAGTGATATTGTAGATTGATGTCAATCCTTAGTGATTGATGTCAACCCTTGGAGAAAGTCCGGTAGCGAATTCTGGTAGCAAAAAGGTTTAGGTAATGGACCCAAGGTTTTTTCATGTATAATGGTATGAGTTTTAATATATTTGAAGGTAATAATATTATATATGGATAGTACACGTCATTCCATTTTCGGTGGTATGTGGAATGTCACATAACTCCTCACGGTTAGAGTGTTATGGCCATGCAAAGTTGGAGAACCCAGGTTTGGGTAATGGACCCAAGTTTGTTTGATGGATAACAATATGTGTTTTTATATATTTGCATGTAATACTATTCTATATGGATAGTACATGTCATTCCATTTCTAGTGGTATGTGGAACGTCACATAACTCCTCACGGTTAGAGAGTTATGGCCATGTGAAGTTGGAGAACCCTCATGAGTCATCTAGAAGCCCCAAAAGGTCAAAGTAGTCAAAGTGGTTTAATATATTTTTAGAAGGTAAATAATAAAGTGAAGTGATGAGTATACTATAATTCAAAGAGAATACAAAATAAATTATTTAAATAATAAATTTAATGGAGAAATTACTAAGTTGAAAATTGGTTACAAGTGGGTTAGAACTAAAATAAGGAAAGTGGTTTAAGATGGTTAGAAGGTAACCACTTGAGGTAAAGTGAAGTGATGAGTGTACTATAAATCAAAGTGGATACAAAATAAATTATTTAAATAATAAAGTTAATGGATAAATTACTAATTGGACAAGTGGTTAGAAGTTGGTTAACCTTAAAATAAGGAAAGTGGGTTAAGATGGTTAAAAGGTAACCCCTTGAGATAGCTACATGGAAGTATAAATAAGAGGCAAGGCTCTCTCATTTCATATCACACTTGACCAAATGATCTAAGAAAAATTTCAGAGATAAGGTGAAGTAAAGAAGGCCGAAATTCAAGGGAGGATAAATTCTTTTGATGATGCTTTCTAAGGTATGTTATTTACAGGTCATCTCACCATTTTTGCAATAACTTTTTTTCTAGAATGACTCAGACCGTGAAATTGAGAGGCCATTGAGAAAACATATCCAAGCAGCGGTGGTACAAATTTCATCTTGTGGGTCATTGTAATTATGGAGTTACACTCCGTGGAAAATAAGGTTTGTGGCTAGTCCTGAAACTAGTCTAAAACAGGTGTTTCAGGTAAACACGTCATAACTTCTTCATAAAATATCCAAATTAAGTAAGACAAAAAGTGTTGGTTACATTACCATCTATAGTAGTTTTTGTAACATTTTCAGATCCACACAACAAATATTCCATGTGGTCCACACTCTACAAGTTCGCTCTCTAGAATAAGCCTGAATTCAACAAGGTATGTCATTTTTGCTATAACTCCTTTTCTGAGAGGTTTCAAGTAGTGACACCTGGAGGAATTGCAGAAAAACACACTAAAGAACATTGTATACTATTTTCAGATGTTTATTCATTACAGGCACACAATTATGATTACTTAAAGTTAGGGTTGTTGACTAATCCAAAACTAGTCATGTGAGACTAAAGAAAAGCTTGATGAAAATGATATTCTCTTGTTGTTAATGTTAAGGAAGGTTTGCACGTATGTGATCATATACACCAATTCTATCACGGAGTTAGAAATCATATTTGGATGATGAAATTGATGAGGGCTTCTGGTTGAGGTACATGCTGGGTACATGGTTTAGACAAGTAGTTGATGAGTTGGCACATACATGAGGTGCATAGTTGATGATGTTGGTACATATTGATGAGTCATAGTTGATGAGTAGTTGATACATGATTGGTACATACTTGGTACATGGTTTGAGGAACTTGTTAGTATTATTGTGACACATGGTTTATGGATGATGTAGCATATTTGTATTGGTATATTAATAGAATCACATATTGATCTTGGTGATGATTATGAGTTGCTATGTTATGCTTGGTTGATGCACATATTTGAGAGTTGTCTTGGTGAATGATATTGGTGAGTAGATCTGATTTTGTTGATAAGATTGATGAGATAGGTTGATGTGATAGGTTGTTTGGACAGGTTGTTGTGACATGTTATTTGTACAGGTATGGTGCATGGTTGATGCATTTGTTCATGGTACAGGTTGAGGTACAGGTTGGTGCATGGTTGATGCACTTATTTATGGTACAGATTGATAACAGGTTGAGGTATAGGTTGATACATGGTTGATGCATGGTTCAGGTTATTGGTACAGGTTGTTTGGTGTAGGTTGATTGGTACATTTTTACAAAAGTATATGTCACAGTTGTTATCATTGAAATTTCATCCGCACAGGGCGACAAGAACTCCGCATCATTAGCACAGAAAAATAGTCGTTCATGGCACAAGGATTAATTCCACAGCACAGCAAAAGGGTCAAAACTATGCAAAATGGCCAAAAAATTACAAAGCGCTATGCACCCACTGGGCGCGCACGCGCGCGCAACATCTTCATACTTAGAGCGCATATGCGCGGTTGTGGGGTGAAAAACCCGCGCGCCTGCCAAACGGCGCATTTATGAAACTGGTCGGCCTCCCAACCACTAATGGATCGGCTCCTAAGTCAATTTGACATCAAATCCGATCTCAATCTGCGTGGGGAGGCTGGTCAAAGACCTAATTGTGCCCTAAAGAGCCCCTTTTCACATTCAAAAGAGGTTGCATAATAACCCAATGCTTGGCTATAAAAAGCCATGAATGACCATCATTTCTTCAAGGAATTCTTCAT
>ML787607.1:441644-452970 GCA_009831015.1 Picea engelmannii
CTTTGGCAACACACATTGTAAGCTGCATTTCATAAGCTATTCATCCCTCACTTGAGTGAATAAGCTTGGAGTTCTTTCATCCACATTTCATCTTTTCTTTGTAAGGAGAGCAATCAGTTGAGGGCCTCAAGAGCCTTCCATTGTAGAGGGAAGGGACCCAAGTCCTCTTTCTCCATTGTGTATCTTTGGATTTCATCTATCAGACCAGCTTATACATTGGTGATATTGGTCCATTGTCATTTGTTTTTATTTTTGTTTCTATGCTCATAGTTTTGTTTAGTTTTTGTTTAATTCTTGTTAATAGCTTTGTTGTTTTCTTTCTAACCTTTTACCATACAGCTGTCATGACTAGCAGAGCCCAACTAGGCATGTAAGCACTCACTTTTTTCTCATCAAATGACGAAAAGAGTGCAAACAACAGTGATAGTGATTAGAATGTGGACTAGGGGTCAAAATTTAGCCCAAAAATCAAAGTGTTTGGAATCGCTTCAAAACGGACAGGTGCGTAGGCCTCATCCTCATGAACCCAACTCACTTCGAACAGGTTCAAATGAACATCATATGAGTGAGATATCGTGATCTGTTCAATTTGCCAAACAGAAAAAAAATTTGCTGACTGTACAATCCATACAACTGACGTGGCAGGGTCGTACAGCTGACATGGCAGGTGACGTGTCAGTGCTGACATGGAAAGTACTGATTTGACAAAGCTGACATGGCAAGCGTGGAGTTGGCAGGACACATGGTTGAATAGATTTGAGACACATGGCATTTTTAGCCAATTGGGTGGTGCCACGTGGCACTGTGTTTTGTTATGTAGTGTAAAAGTTTTGGAGTCCCCGGGGGTCGAACTCCAGACCCCCCGCACAGTTGTCAAAGATTTTTCAAGGGCCTCCCAGCCAGCACGCCCACACTATAGTTCTTAACAATATATGTTTTGAATGTTATTTGAATTGCAATGTTGTGTAGTTTGGAGGGGGTCTGGGTTGGGGCTTAGCCCCAGCCCCCGGTCATATACGACTCCCATACGACCCTAAAACACAATTTTGGTGTGTGATTTTTCAAACGGTTAGCACCACGCACCGAAACTTAGCGCATCCAGGTTTAATCTTACAACAAGCGCCTTTTTTAGCGTTGGGGTGTGGCCACATGGCCCTCCCATGCGCCCAACACCTCCGCATTTTGGGGGCTTAGTTCCCTGACTGTTCTACAATTTCCCTCATTTCAGGGGAATGGAGCGTGTGATAGGTTTAGGCATGGGAAATGCCCAAAATCTAGGTTACTCACACATGAGGTGCGAATTGGCGAACCAGAGACAACAAGCTTGAAGGAGGAAAATGGCAGGAGGCCTATCTTCTTCATGTTTTGGCCAAATGAGGTGCTGAAAAGGCCCAGCTAGGGGTTTTTGGATGTTCTGAATCCATTGGCATAGTTTTCAAAGGCATTTGGAGACTTAGTTTGCAGGTTTTTCTACATTGAAGTTTTAGAGAGCTCCAGGGAGCTTAGGGCCACCATTGAAGGAGGCCATGCCCAGAGGAGCCAAAGTCCATTTTCAGTGACTGAATAGTCATTCTTGACTAATTGATATGCTATGAACTCATAGGGACAAGTTTTAGAGGCATTTGAGGAATTTTATAGGTGTTTGTGCCACATTGAATCTTAGGGAAGCTCAAGGCCACTAGTAGAAGAGGTCATGCCCAGATGAGCCATGGTCTATTTTCAGAGATCTAATAGTCATTTTTGGGGTTTTTATGTCTTCGGAACCCAATGGTACATTTAGTAAATCCATTGGATTTGAGAAGCATATTGTAAAAGAATATTTGACAAACTAATCCCAGAGAGCCTAGTCTATTGATGGAGGCTCAAGGAGATCTAGCCCAGTTGGGGGTGAACTCCTTTATCATGTTGTTATTGTTGTGAGTTGTTGGTTATTGTTTGCTACAATTTATATTGTTGTTGTATTTATGTAAACAACATACTTAACCATTGAACAAAAAACCTCACACATAAACACCTAAAATAAGCATAAACTTGACACATAATTTCTCTTGCACAACTAAGACATTGAGTAAGGTCTTGAAGTTTATTTTAATGGAGTAGAGGGTGCTTGCATAGAAAAACAAGTTAGCCCACTATTTTCAGATTAGATAATGTGACAGTGGCTCCATAATTCTACTTATACATCAGGGAAGTTGGTCGGGGCAAGGATAGGTGGTTGTAGCCACCTTTTGGTTGTAGTTGAAGATCACAGGGGTTTGTAGCCTCCTTCTAGTTGTAGCCAGATAATTGGGGAGTTGGAGCTTCCTTCAGGTTGTAGCCTAAGAAACTAGGGGGTTGGAGCCTCCTTCCAGTTGCAGCTGAAAAAAAAAAGGAATTTGGTGCTTCCAATGAATATAATTCTTCAATACATATAAGAAAAAGCATTATGTGGTTTTCTCCCGCTTTGGGTTTCCACGTAAAAACATTGGTGTACTATGTATGTGTATGATTGTTCATTTGTTCATTGTTTATTTACTCTACAAATATTGGTTGATAATGATACATTGATATAACACTTGCATTATATGGTTAAAAAGGATTAGATTTCTCTATTATTGATTCACCCCCCCCTCTCAGTAATCCAACATGCTCTACCTGAGAAGAGTTTTTGAAAAAAGCAGGAGATTTGGAATTTACCTTAATCCAAAGAAAACATTTTTTGGTCTAGAAGAAGGTAAACTACTAGGACATATCATATCAAAGGATGGAATTAAATTTGATCCTATTAGAATTGAATCCATTCAAAAAAAAGATCATCCCAGAAACATAAAAGAATTACAATCTTCCATTGGAAAAATAAACTTTCTAAGAAGATTTATCCCTAACTTGGCAGAACTTCTAAGAAATATAACAAATATGTTGAAAAAATACACAAAAATAAAATGGAACATAGAATAAAAACATTCATTTGATCAGGTGAAACAAGCCTTAACACAAGCCCCTATGCTTATCAGCCCTTATTTCACAAAAGACTTCCTCCTATTCTCTTTTTCCTCTAAGCATACTATTGCAACAATCCTCTTGCATAAGAACAATGAAGGCCATGAACAACCTATTGCTTTCTTCAGTAAATCCTTGAGAGATGTTTCACAACATCATGGAAAAGCGAGCTTTCTCTTTGGTAAAAGAAATCAAATATTTCAGAGTATATATTCTTCATTCACAGATAATTGTTTATGTCCCAAAATCTATGGTTAAAGATATTCTGACCCAAGACAGTCCTGATGGAAAAAGGGGTACATGGATTGTTTTTATCCTTGAATATGATATTGATATCAAACCAACCAAGCTCATCAAGGGTTAGGGATTAGCTAAATTCATGGATGAGTCCAATTTTCATGCTTTGGATATAAAGTTTCTAGCTGCAGTGGATGAACAAGAAGAGCAGGCGACTCCGTAGTGAGAGGAAGAAATTTCAATCACCGGGTGATACTATGAAATATATGGTTATCACAATGGCTCCACTTGGGGATGGTGCTCTCCTTGTGAGGTGACAAGAACCAGTTATCGATTACCTTGAATCATCTTCTCCAGTACTTTCTGCCTTTGATTATTTTTATTGTAGATGTAAACCTAGTGACAACTAATCAGGGGATTAGGGCCTTCTCTTCGGGCTTCAACCTGTGATATAAGTCACCCACTCATGACAAAAAAAGTAAAATGGTATTTATAATTAATTGGGTGAGGAATGTTTTTATTCCAGTGAAAAAAAGTGCTTCCACATTCTTCCATTGATAGGTCCTCTTGGAAGATATGCTCCATCCATATCCTTGATCAAGAATTCATTACTTCCTCTATAAGCATGGATTATGTATGGAAATTTCCACAAATTCTCAAATTTTCCATGCTTTCCCTTCTCTTCATTCCTTGAATCCCATTTCAGTACTTTGTCTCCTATCTAGAAATCATTATCCTTGGTTCTTCTATCATATATCTTCTTAATATTTTTCTGGATCACTTGAGTTTGGTTGTAGACCTCTTCTCTGGACTGTTGCAGCTGTATGGTCTGATTAATTCTCCTCTGGATGTCATTTGGTTCTACCTGTACTTCCTGCAGTAATTTCATGACAAGGACACCTAAAGAAGTGGGAAAAACAACATCCATTCCATAAACCAACCGGTATGGGGACATGCCAATTGATCTCTTAGTAGTAAGTATGTCTGCCCATAATGCATTGACCAGCTTGTTGTTCCATGACTTCTTGTTATCCTGTAACAATGTTTTGCTGATATTGACTAGACTCTTGTTTGAAGACTCTGCTAATCCATTCCCCTGAGGGTAATAGGCAATAGAGTTTCCTAAGGTAATCTGATATTTGATGCAAAAATACACCATCTTCTTTGATTTGAATGTTGATGCATTGTCAGTGATGATTTTCCTGGGACATCCAAATCTTGCAAGAATGTTAGTTTCTAAAAACTTAATTATCACAGCATCAGTGGCTTGCCTTGTAGGTACAACTTCAATCCACTTGGTAAAATAGCCAGTGGCTGTGAGAATCCATTTTTGTTGGCCTGATCATGGTGGATGGATCTCTCATATGGAATCCAAACCCCACTGTTGAAAAGGAGTTTCAACTGATATTGGTTTCAAGGGTAAAGGCTAACAAATTTGCCTCTACACTCACAACATCTCTTTGCATCTTTTCCAAAGATGCAAGGTTTCTTTATCTCAATTGGTAAGACATGTCAGCATAAAAACCATCAGGAATTTTTATCAAAGATAAACCTCGAGGATGCTTAATGTTTGTTGGAATTGCATTATAAATATTGTTAAATCTAGTGCAATAATAATGCACACTTTCCCCTTGGTTTCTTTTAATACTTTCATATTTAGATAGTATTTGAAGTGGATTTTTCTTAACTTCCCATATATTGAGGAATGATTGGTGAATGACAGTAATGTCATTCAGGATAGAAACTGGTAAGGATTTGAACCATTTCCTAACTTCTTCATTTAATATTTGGTAAAATAATCTCATTTTGACATATTCCTCATCAACTTCTTGTAGGTCAAAGAATTCATTCATCTTGTCAACATGTTGTTGTGCAGTCATATTTCCAGTGCCATCAAAATGAGGGATCCTACTTTGATAATATTGGGGAATATTGTGTAAGGGAGCAACCAAAACTAGGGGAACATATATTGCTGCCATGATTGGTGGAGGAGAATGGGTAGCAGATGATCTTGTGGAAGGTGTGGGTGCAGGAACTCATGTGACAAGCTAGATCATAACCTGTGAAGTTGTTGGGGAAGTGGTGGAAGATATGGAAGAAGCAATACTGGAAGATATAAGATGAACTAATTGAGGATCGATAGATGATGCATAGATGGTCAAGGCAGAAATTTCAACAGACTGTTGAATGTAGGATTTATGCAAATCTTGATCAAACTCTGATGCTAGATCTTGTAACTTCTCAAAATTTTGAAGGATTTGTTGATCAAAATCTGATTCATGAGAGTGTCTTTCAGGTTTATTAGGTTGGAGGATAGCTTGATCTAATATTGTTTCATCAACAAAGCTATCATATTTGGTTCTGAATAGGCTATGCTCAAATGGTAGATCAAACTGGATATCTTGGATTTTGATAAACTTCTCTGGAAGAGAGGTTTCCCTAGGAGGAGGACTACTACTCCCTTGACTTTCTGCTAAACTTCTTTTTACGATCAATTTTTCAGGGTTATTTACTACTTTTACAAGTTCCAAATCAGGATGGGATATGTTGTGAATTCTTTTTGGAGCTAGAACTTAAACTTAAAAAACAACTAATTAATTATTTACAAATTTTTACAACCTATGAACATTTATCTCATAAGATTTTAATCTTTGATTGTCCAGAAATAAAGTTTTCTTACTTATGGAAGATAATTCATAAAGTTGGAAAATTTGTTCTTCCCCAATATGGTCGCCACTATGTTATCACTATGTAATTTCCATAGGTTGTAGAATAAAAGATAGAGGTAACTACCAAATCACTTTGGAAGCTAGGATCTAGCCCTACCAACTTCAGAGAGGGATCTCTCTATAGGATTTAGATTTGTTTGAGTTTAGAGTGTTAGGCTAGTTATCAAAGTTCAATGTTTGTTTGTTTGAAATATATGGCTGAAAGAATTCTTAATTTTCCATTGGGATATGGGGTATGTACTTAAAGATAAGGATTTGTTTCAGCTTTTATAAGGTTATCTCGAAAGGTAAGGGTAGTAAAACTACTTGGATCTAATTAAATTAAATGAAATGAATAAGAGGAAAAGAAGAGAGAAATCCACTAAGTAGAAGAAAAGTTAATAATTCCTTTACTTAGTTTCATAGGAACAACATGAAGATCATTGAAAAACCAGAGATAGAGTATAATGAAATAAATTATGTTCTTTAAATTTCTTTTAATGATTAGAATTGGAAACACATGCAATGATTACAGAGAATGGAAAAACATTTGACAAAGAGAGAAATCACATCACCAACAGTCTGACACAATAATCCTGTGAATAAGCCTCTTTTCTTACTGGTCGATCCTTTGAAAATTTACACAATAGATTTTGGATGCAAAAATCAACCCATAATACTTCGAAGAGAGAAGTATTTATGAAACTATTTACAACAGATCCTGTCATAAATGATCAAGATATTTTGGAGGAATATCTAACTAACTAAATTTATAAATACAAAATGTAGGGATTTTGCAGATTTGCTTGGGTCTCTGGTGCTAATTTTGTGGAAGTGGTTGATGAATCATCTCTTTGAATTTGGCCAGCTGCTGCTGCTTGTTGACAAGAACATAAACATTGTCTTTACTCAAGTAATGTGCATAGATCTTCCCATCTCTTTTTACTTGGGATGGAAATATTGAGTAATTTCCTATATATTTCATTCATATCTGTGTAGTTGACAAAGGTAGGCTTAGTGATGAAAATATGCTTGATTTCATGTTGAATGCTTAAGTCTAATTGTAGTGTCTCCAAGAAATATTTACCAGTATTGCTTCCCTATATCCCTGCAAACTTGGAATTTTCTTTTGTCGTTGTGTTCAATTTTTGTTTGTAATCAAGCAAAGTGATCAATTTGTCATTTAGTACTAACAATCCAGGAAGCCATTTCTTGTGTAGCACCTCAAACTTATTGAAGAACCTCTACATACCTATGTACATCCCTTGATATTTTTCTTCCAGCTGCAACATTAATCCTTTCTTGGTCAGAACCTTCTTGATCTCAAGGATGGTTTTAGTTTTATCCTCAATATCCAGTTCTTCTAACTCCTATTTTTTTTTGGAGTTTAGAAATATGATAAGTTTAGTGGCCTCTGTGGGTATTTCTCCCAATTCTTCCTTGATGATTTCAATTGCTCCCCTAGATTTTTGTACTAATTCATGTTGCTAAAAAATGATATGTATGGAGGGCCATATTTCTGACATGGATTTGACGATATCTATCCATATGTTTTCCTTAGCTTGGGCTAAGGTATTTTCCATGGCAGTCTCTTTCCCTAATTGTTGTAAATGTTGACTGAGCCTTTGAGACTTATGCATCTCTTCCTGGTGACTAGCCTAGAACATTGATTTCAATTCCTAAAATGTCTTTAACTCTTCCTATAATTTTCTGATTTCTTCCCCTTGAATAGACATATCTTCCATGAATTTTACAAGTTTGTCAGATGAATTTGAGACTTGTATTGGGATTGTTGATGGGATTGATGCTAGAATTTATGCTGATGTGGACCCTTCTGTTGTTATGATCCCTATCAGAGGCACTGCCTCCAGTGGGATCATGGCCAACTGCACATTTTTCTCCTTTTCTTTTATCACTTTATCCATTTCTTCTTCAATTTCCCTTATTTGTGCATTTTGTTCCATGATTAACTTTAACATGTCTTCTTTGTGGCTTTCAGTCTCGGGCACTTCTTTGGTTTGTGAATATTTTGTAGATGGAAGCTTCAACTGCTTTCTAATATATTATATATCAACATTCTTCTTCTTTAACAACTCCTCCGTTGCTTTGACATTTGCTGGATCATACCCAATTTTAAGAACCAATTCTTCTAATGATGTTATTTTGTTATCCTTGGCCAAAGAAGAGATCTTCTCCAACTTTAATTGGGACTGAATATTATTTAGGGATACTTGCTACTTAGAAGAAGTCACTGAAGTATTTTTCAAAGTTGAAAATATCATTTCTCCTGTCTGTCTATGCATATCCATTTGCTCCACAGGATGGACATCCTTTACATCAAATTCAAAGTCAGTATTTTTGTAGTCTATAGTTGTTGTTGGATGGGGAACTTGTGCTTGTAAGAATGCCATTTACATTATTCATCTTTTTGTGTCAAAATATGATAGTATGCTGTGTTGAGCAGTGGAGGTATGCTTCCATAATTGAGTGTAGGTGTTGTTGTTGAGGAGATCATTCATTTTCTTGATCTTTTTATATTTGTCCAAAATGTTTGACTCTTTTTGAGGCTGAGCTGATTCAACTTTCAGAGTAGTGTCTGGGTTTGTTTGAGATGTTGGTGATGATATGTAAACAAAATTTCTAAATGGGTTGAAGAGTGTGTTCCCTCTAAGACTATGGTGGACTGCATTTCTCCCTCGAGAAAATCTGTTGAATGATTGGTTTTAGCCCTCTTTCTGCATACCTGAAAATCCTCAGCTGATACCTCTGTAAATGAAGGAGAAACCAACTTCCTTGATATATTCTATGCTTGATTTTGGGGTCTATTAGTCTATTAAATGGTTACAAAGATATGCTTCTCCTCTAGTTCTTGCAATGTGTTCTCATGCCACTCTCTCTAGTTCATGTATCTTTCCACCTTTGGCCTTTGTGTGTGAACATAAGGAGTGCTCCTTTGTTTGATTTTGAGTTAAGAAATGTCACCAAATGGATCATATTCCTTAGTGAAACTCATAGGAAACCTCATTTGTTTCAAGAGGCTATCTGCTTCTTCCCCTGTTGATATATTGTTGCAGATGAAAGGTCCAACCTGGGTTTTGATTTTGAGTTGGGATTTCTTCTTTGCTGCAAAAAAGTGAACATCATATGAATTCAACATTTTCCTTATATACTCTAGTGTAAAAATCCTCATTGGGAGGTATTTTGGAAATCTGCAATATCCCTCGGTAGAGCCCCAATTGTAATTTTGAATTGTAAACATGTTTGTTAGGATGGTGAGTTGAGTTATAATAATATAGGAGGATTATGTGATGATTGGGCCAAAGAGCCTAGGATTCTAAGGCCAAGATCTTGTTTTGTATATGTAATTATGCAAATCATTAATAAAAATTATACAACACTGCGTGTAGACCTTCCATGAAGAAAGAGTTATGGGGGACTAAGCTCCACTAGGTGGGGAAGGGGCTAGGTGTCTAGGAATAGGGGATAAGCTAGAGGGATTACCTCTAAAGGAATAATATTATTTTATTGTTTCCTAAAGGATAAGGTTTGACATAATCTGTGTTGTCCTAATTTCCTAGGAGAAAGGGGGACGAGTGTTAAGTGGAGCTCATGCAGCTTCAGGGAGACATGTGTCAACTTGGGCGCATGCAGTTTTAAGTGGGAAATTCAACTCGTTGTTGGCTCATCTCATTCACGAGTCTCACGATTTTGACGATGGTCATGATCCTTCACCATTTGGTTTGCACTATCGCAAGGTTAATCACCCTGAAAGTCCACCATACTCCCCACTGATGCATGCACCATTGTAACCTGTAGATACTGGAGTTATTCTGCGTATTTCCTGTGAAGCCCAATGCACATGTATTGTGCCTAAGCCCATGTTTTTCCTTAGAGGTTGGTTGTTGCTAAAAATGAATTTCCTTGGATGAGCTTGGATTTCTTCCATATCCTGTGTCCTTACCCATTTTCTATTGTTGACATCATCCATTTCCATTCAACTTAAGATATGAATTCAAGTAGTAGGTTCTCAGGCCTATGAGCAACTCTCACCAGGCAAGAGAGTTTTTTGGGAAGTGAGTTCTCCTGGAGGGAGTCCTATAGCATCTACAATACTCTGATACTTTCAGTCCATCCTATTGTTGAAGCCCAAGGGAAGGGAGTTGTAGTAGTCGATGGAATTGTAATAGTGAAGGTGTACCCTCCTGGGGTGGAACATGCATGTGGGGAATGAGGGTCTATGGGTTATGGGCGTAAGTGGATCCTTGTTGATGGGCGAAATTGACCGTCCGTCAATTGAGAGAGTGGAACCGGTCTGGGGTTGTCTAAATAACCCAAGCCGTTTGGAATGAACCACCCTGACGGGTTTAACGGCTCCGTTGGCCGTTCTAAGGTTCTAAGAAAACCAAAGAGAAAACTAATCTAAACTAACTAATCTAACTAGAACAAATAAAACAAATTAAACTAACTAAAACTTAATAAAACTAATTAACTAAAAACAAACTAATACACTAATCTAATTAAAACAAAACTACTAAATTAAACTAAAACTAAATATAAACTACTCTAACTATTATATACAATCTACTAATTGCACTAACTCTAATAATTAGTTGTCTAATTACTAATTAAATTACAAATTATTCACAAATATACAATATCTACAAGTAGCAGATTTGAATAAAACCTGTAAAACTCATTTGATTCCTGCCCTAAGACAGCTAGAGATATATTTTTGATTTTATGATTTTATGAAAAAGAAATAAAACTTACTGAAATTAAACGATCTAATATATTTACTGAAATTAAACAATCTAATATAAATCTAACTAGACTTATATCTAAACTAAACTACTAATAAGAACAGTAAACAAAGAAGTGACTAACTGACCTGGAAACGCTCTTAATTTGTCCTGTGTATGATGACTTTGAAGCTGGTCGGCAGAAGTAAACTTGCACCGGTTAGTCCAAAAGATTCTCGTAAACGATAGGCTGTGTTGCTCTTTGAGTTGTTTACAGGACAAACAAGACATAAAAAATCATAACAATTTTATGATTTATAAATCTCTGCAATAAGGGAAACCTTTTATGCAAAAACTTATATTTTATAATTCAACTCATGAAGAAGAGAAATCTGTCGTTCACAAACTGAATCAACAATTGTTATGTTCTTTAAATAATAGAATAAATTAGATATGGATTACAGTGATTAAATTATGTCATTTGCACATGATTAAGATAGCTAAAGTAGTCATTAACCATATACAAATTGATATACACAACATGAAACAAAATATTGATATAATGAGAAGCTAAAGTTGTAACAAAACACCAAATTCTGCCTCAGTCTGTATTAAAACTCCATATCCTTGTTCTCCCACCAATGAGGATGATCATTATTACAA
>ML787607.1:464777-494056 GCA_009831015.1 Picea engelmannii
TTCTCGTGAGGGCTTTACCTAGAGCCATGGGGACACCTTGAGGTAGTGGTCGAACGTGTGGTTGCACCCAGAGATACCATATTAAATGGTATTGTGACCCGTGCACACATAAGTGGATCAAAGCCCACCCCCATGTCCTTCAATTTTTTATCTTTGTCCCCGAGGTGTAGGACAGCCGGTGACGGAGTGTGTTGTTAAGCCACTCCGTGATGTTAAAGTCACCGGTTCAAAACCTGTGGGGACAAAAAATCCATCCATGTTAAGGGTTGGTGTGGCTCAGGTCGGGTGCGATCCCCGGGTGATTTTGACGGCTTAGATGCCCCTCAGTCGCGGTTTCTCAAGCCACAGGTTAATCGCGTAGCCAACAGGTCCCGCACAAATTAACAAACAAACAAAAAAAGATAGCTAAAGTAGTCATTAACCAGATACAAATTGATATACACAACATGAAACAAAATATTGATATAATGAGAAGCTAAAGCTGTAACAAAACACCAAATTCTGCCTCAGTCTGTATTAAAACTCCATATCCTTCTTCTCCCACCAATGAGGATGATCATTATTACAAAAATGATAGGTATTTATAAGTCTCTCCACAGGGTAAAACCTCCCTGTGGATAATATCAAATTGTTTTACATAATCTGGGAGATATCCCAAAAATCAACTAAACTAGGAAACTAAAATGCAAGTGAAATATTTGAAATATCCCCTAACTGCTCATCACATCCACTGCAATTTCGAATTCATCTACAATAGACCAAACATATCAAGTTAGAAAGATATTTCATTAGAAAAACAATAAAAATTTGATTCTACAGACTTAGCTACAGAATCATCTGATTCTGTAGCTAGTCTAAAATAGCATACAGGATCAGATAGAAATCAAATCAAATCTTTTTTAAAAGAATCAGATCCAATTTTCTTTCAATAAACATTAAAAACGAATCACCAATGATTCAAATGATTTTATTATTCAAATTAAACAAAATCAAAAGTGATTCAATCGAAAACAGGGGTAAGAATACTATGTTTTTCTTTCACCATAAAATTGGGTCAAACAGTAACAAGACTGTTTCGTATCAAATGAAATCCATAGTGAGTCATATCGTGTGTGATACAATCTAATCCAACACAATCATAATCCATTCGTTATGGCTATAATAATGTAGCATAAGATTCATGTCATTTTAATTAAATAAAAATATGGAAAGATTGTTACGATCATGGGTAAATAAGACATTCATAACAATATCAACCAAAATTCGCCATTTTCGATCACTGAGCGTTATACAGTCAACAGACAAGATCAGTTAATAGTGATCACAACCATCATCAGATCAACATAAGTGATAATCGTGAACTGGGCAACAATCGAAACAAATCGTGACTGAGTTTAATATAGAATAATAGTGAATCCAATCTCGTTTTACAAATCAACTTGTAACTAAATATTCATTGCTATTACAAATCCAACCGATAACAGGGTCGATCTAACAGCAAACCAATACGAATTAACCAGCTGGGTTTCACATAACTGTTACGAATTGAATCCATTCAATATTTGGGTGAATTTGTACAGAATCATTTAAAAACAATCTAAACTGTATTCGAGTTGGTCGAAAGCCATATAGACATAAAACCGTAACAGTTTACCATATCACAATTGTTACCAATCATAGCATATACATTATAACGAAATGAAAATGAAATGCGATTGTGTTCAGAATCGAAATATGAGAAACAACTTGTGTTGAAAGCAGAGAAAACAACTCAAATCCATACCAAATCAATCAAATCGATAAAAATCCAATCGAAGATGAACTGGGAAACGGAATTCGATTAATCAAAACAAAACTATGTACATAATGCATATAACGTGACAGAGCAAATCCACGCTGTAATCAGACTTATTCAAAGAATTCAAATTCGTTATATAAACAAGTGATAGAACATACCTGTGAGGCTGCTCAAACTACGCCAATTTTGAATTCACGACCGCTATAGATGAATCCACATTTTTAAACAAGATAGAACCTGTCGTCCTTTGTTTCTTATCAGTGGCTTGCAACTTAGCCTTTTGACTGGTAAGCTGTGCAACTTGATCCTCCAAATAGTGAATTCTGGACTGTAGCATAGGCACATCAAGATAATATCTTTCCAACCATGAGCCACATTGATCACAGGGTGGCATTGCAGGTTCAGGAGAGGGTTTGGATGAATGACCAGGGGCTTTACATGGCAGCTTAATGCCAGGGTAATCTGGGTTGTTTTGCAAGCAAGGTGGTAGGTTTGACATGAATTCATATGAGGGTTTGGCACACAAACCTTCCGAATAGGGATATTCACTTGCCAAAAAACGTTCAACCTATGAATCAGAGTCCTCGCTCAACACGATAGGGTTAGGATTGACAGGGGGTTTTGGCTTGTTCCTCGCCATTCGAGAGATTATACACGCATTCTTTTTGCCTTTGGCGTTTGCAGTAGGTTTGGCTTTAGGCTTCTTTCCCATAGGCTTAACAGTTTCGACATCCTTGATCACAGAGTGGGGTAGGTCGATAGGTGAATCGGGTAAGGGTTTAGGTAAAATGATACTGTAGGGTACCGAGGGTACAGACTTGTCCTTGGTCACCATAGGTTTGTCAACCTATGGAGGATTCGAATCCACAAAATTATTGCGAGCAAGGAAATCATTCCAACGGTCTCAGTGTAACCCCAGATGACAAACAACAATCATTTTAACCAGCCCATAGTGAAAGAGGTTGCTATCAGCCTGGTTCCTTTTGTATTTCTTAGACATTTTGAACATGCTTCTATGCAGATAGTATGGCATATTGAGCTCAAAACCCATAAAAACCATAAGCAAACGAAGGTGGTGTAAGAAAACAAACCCATACCGACCTTCGCAGGTGATAAGTTGTTTGATAATCATCAGTAACTCATACCAACGCTGTTTAAGCATGGTCACGGGCAAACCTTTGTCACAGGAGATAACCTTAAGTGACTGAAAGAGAAAAGTCCAAGGGACTTCTTCTACCTTGCAATTCTTGGACCATCGTTGTCCAGTGATAGGCAAACCCGTAGCAAGACTTACAAACTGCTCGTCAATTTTCAATTGAACATTGCCGACCTTGGCTCGACAGCCATCAAAGGTCAATACGAATTTCCTAGCAACGCAGAGGTTAAAACCATCAAATTTATGTATGAACGGGAGCCACCCATTTTCCTCAAGGTCACTGCGGGCACTGTCGAACATCAACAGAGCCTGGCTACCATTCGGTTCATCCCTCACGACTGGAGCCATGGTGCAAGCACATGGTAAGGGTTTGGTTCGAAATCACTAGCACACAGGAGCAGAGTCATTCGGTCTAACCACTATGAACGATCAAAGGGGAAGCATTAATGTGCACATGCGAGGGTGGTGGAATAACTTACCGCCATGCAAAATAGTAATGGCAAAGTACAACCGGCGAATTAACCCTCTGTTGAAACAATCATAACATAGTTCAAATCATACTATTCAGCCGACCCAAAAATCAAACGATGAATGATATACCAATGCGCCATTGTAATATTTCAAACCATGAATATTCCATGTGAAATCAAACCCAAATGTTTAACCAACGCACCATTGCATAAATGTTCAATCAAAGGTTTTAAAACATTGTGACAATCGATTTCATAAAATCGACAAGCCAAGAGCTATAAAAATAAGGATCACATCATATAAAACAAAATAAACCATGATCCCTATGCAATTCATAGAATCAAGTATAACCCATAAATTCACATGCTCAATGCCTTACCGATTAAATAAAAATTAAGTTGCGCAATTAAAGTAAGAATAGACAAATAGGCACAGTTCGAAAATCTTTTAGCCATTTAATGATAATCCAGAGGTAAGTGCCATTCAAAATATCAATAAAATATCATGACAGTTCAAAGAACGATGGAGGAGTTTTCACGCTTACAGTCGTGAAAACTAAATGGAGACCAATTTTCAAATGTCGAAAAGAATGAAAATATCGCCTATTTGAAGAAATGCGATGAAAATTTGAAGTTCAGAAGACATAGGTGTAGGTAGCTCATAGGGAAATGGAAAAATTGAATTGGCTGCCAACAATCGTGGGATAAAAGATCCTTCATATTGTTTTGTGATACTTCCCTGTTGTCCTTTCCAAGCCTAGGAAACCCCTTCCCCGATGTACTTTAGTCCCAGCTCGGGGGTGAGACACTGTTGAGCGTGATGAGCAGTGTGGTCTATGACTGGGAGGTTCGTGGAAGGTCTGCACACAGTTGGTGTACTTAAATTAAAATATAAGTACCCATTCCTATGTTCATTTACATGCTATGTATTTCTACATGCTATATTGATGAGTATTGCTTGTATATGATGTTATATCATGGGTTCTTCTTGTGATTACTGCATGTATGATTTTACTGTTATTTCCGCATTAGTCTGTGTATTAGAAAAGTATGTTGTTTGTTTATGTTTATATTTTATTTTTTTTGTTTGTTAATTTGTGCGGAACCTGTTGGGCACGCGATTAACCTGTGGCTTGAGAAACCGCGACTCAGGGGCATCTAAACCGTCAAAATCACCCGGGGATCGCACCCGGCCTGAGCCACACCAACCCTTAACATGGTTGGATTTTTTGTCCCCACAGGTTTCGAACCGGTGACTTTAACATCACGGAGTGGCTTAACAACACACTCCATCACCGACTATCCTACACCTCGGGGACTGTTTATGTTTATATTTATTGGCATATGATAATTGTTATTTCTACGAGATAGCATGGCCTGACCTAGGTGGCCAGGGGTGTGACAAAATGGTATCAGAGTAGAAAAACAATGATACAGTTTTTCAGGTAGCGCTACCCGGCAGGGGTTGGTGGTCGGGGATGTTACAAAATGGTATCAAAGCATGGTTTAAACACTGATCCTGGATGGGCCATGGAAATATTTAATGAAGCAAAGGTGTCAGAGTGAATTGTTGTCGAGAGGGACAAAATTCAAAGTTCAGAGCGTTCCTGAGTGCGAGGAAGCCACTGTGTGAACACTTGAATTGTGTTAAGAAGCCCATGAAGTATAAAGGTTCAAGAAAACCTACAGAGTAAGGATACCACCATAACCTTGGTATTGGGCCACAAATTTTAGAATTGGACTGTAGGATCTATTCGGGAGAAGGAGGATCCTTCACAACCATTAGATTTGGGAAGAGGAACATGGTGGATAAGCACCGAAGTCCTTTGATACTTCACCTCTCCAGTTGTTTGAAGTTACTTGTCGTAAAAGGGAGAAAAAGAGTCAAAGCTCCAAACTCCCTGAGTGGATCTATGTCGTAGATTCGGGGAAAAGTGCTTGACCGTTGGATCGGTTGAAGACAGATCAGAGTCGTTAGATCAAGCCAATAGCATAAGGTAAGGTGCAATGGGAAGAGCATATCTCAGCCGAAAGATCTGCATGCAAATGGTTGTGAGTCGTAGATCTCACAACAGTTCCTAATTTTAGCACTTCAGGAGAAATGGAGTGTGATAGAGCAAATAAATTCTGAAGTCCCGAAGTCCGGAGTCAATCTGGACCGTCAATTCCAAGGGATACTTGTCCAAAGATTAAGAAGGTTCAAAGTTTCGACACTCTGGAAGAATGGTTTGTGGTTGTGTGGAAGGCAGAAAATCCCTGAAGTCCCTGAGCGCCGAAGTAACGTCACCAGGGGTGACGTGGACCAGTTCAGAAGCTTGGACAAAATGTCGAAGGCAAGAAATCCCTGAAGTCCCGAATTGTCGGGTATGCCATGGCAATATGACATCACCTAGGGTGACATGGACCTACCTAGGTCTATGACGTGTCACCACCTTAATTGATGAAAGTTGTACTATGTGGACCCGGAAGGTTAAGAAGTTAAGAAGTTCGGCGTTCAGAAGACTTGAGGTGTGCAAGTGTAAAATCTTCCAAAATCTTAGAGTTCCGAAGTCTCAGAGTTTCAAAGTCTCAGAGTTTCAAAGTCCCATAGCCCTGAAGTCCTAAAGTGACGTGACTCGCTGATGTCACTTGAGATGACGTGGACACACGAGATGCATGCCACATGTCAGTGAGTTATGTACCCTTTGGAAGATTGAAATGCTAGTTATATCATGACACCTGTCACACAACATATTGGGCCACATGTTCGCTTCTAATGTTCCACCACGTGGCACTTCCCTCCCGTATGGTCGGTGGGGCCCCTAGTGGATTGCACAAAGCAGTTAAAATTGGTGAAGAAGTTAGCTAGATCGGGGCTGCATTAAATTTGATCATGATCTATCAATATCAATGGTCGGGAGTCATTGCAGATATCGAAGTTGCACGAAAGATAATTCTATAGGGTGGTCTCGCAATCCAAACCACGGTTTCCCAGAAGGGGTATGTGTCAGCATGGGGATAATTGCAGAACGATCGATGGGTTACTCCAAAAATGCCAACCCATGTCCCTGCAATTTGAAAATTACTAACGTTGATGTGATGTTTTCAGTATTTATCAGTTCAAGCATGAAGACCATGGGCCCCAGTTGATGTGTGGCACTTGATCCCAAGGTCCGGATACTTGGTACTCCGAAGGAATTTTGTTGCAGTTGCATTGAGTTGGGAACTCCCGAAGGCAGGAGTTAATCTCCAATGTTGATCAAGAGATGGTACGTGGCGACATATATCATAGTCTGGAGACTGGGCACTCCGAAAGGTTGGAGAGCATGGACAACCCAGAACTTCCAAATCCCTAAGTTCTGCAATAAATCCTAGTCGTTGGTTGTTGATAAGTTATGGACTGTAGATCCACCATCCTCCGTAAATTTGTCAGTTCAAGTTTTTGTGATTTTTTTGATATGTGGAAATAGAAACCTCCGAGGCTCTGGAGTCCCGAAGTTTCAAGGCTCCGGATAAGCGCCCAACTATTATCACTTGGTCATAGTCATGGTCCCATGCGATTTAAGGTCAGTAGGAAAAAGGGGGCTACTGCCCGAAAACTGTGTTAAAGAAGGGAAAAGGGGTTAAGAAGGAAGCAGGTGGGTTTCGTCTAGTTTAGACCTGCATCAGAAGAGGTACCGAAGACTTGGGAACTTTATGATAGGGCCCAACGAAGATCTAAGAGCCATTATCTCAGAGAAAAGAGATCGATGCACAAAAAGTGCATCAGATAAAAATCACAAGTTTTAAAGGATCATAGCTTTCTGCTTAAGACTCGGAATTGAGCAAGGAAGCCATCATTGGAAAGGTCTTGGAAAGAGGATTACAAGTATTCATCCATATTTGAGGAGTGAACAACATAGATCACAGGAAGCTATAATGCATATCTTGGGTTACCATAAAAAGGAAAAATTGTGCATATAATACCAAAATGGTATATCGTGGTTCTAGCTAACAAAAATTTGTTGTACGCCCATTTTTAGATGTAATGGTTACATTTAAAACATAAAAAGTGTTAAAGAATGTTAAGATAAAGAATTGCATAGTGGGAAGATCTAATATACACAGATTGATATATATCAGAATGCTATTATTTTGATAAAGAAGGATGATATGTATGCATGGATAAAGTGAGAATATCTCCAAGGAACAATCCTACATATTGGAGATATCACCTCCATTATTACTATCAGAATGCGCAGTGGAAGAATGGCATGAAGGTCATCAAATATGGCATGACAGAAGTTGAATATGCATGTCAGAAGGCTAAATCAAATTGCTTCAAGAAATAAGTTGGTGTTAACTATCCAAGGTTACTCAAATAATATGACTGGAAATATAATTGGGTCATGCAGGACTTGGATCAGAGTAATCCAAATAATAATGGGCTACTGAAAACTAATATCAACATAATAAGTGGTGGCAAGTATGAAAAGTAGACAAGGAAAAACTCATGGATGGAGTCAATTCCATGAACTTCCTAAGATAATGGAAGAAGAAATCATGATATAGATATCAAAATAATAGAAATGCATGGCAACACTCCAGGAAGGAAAGCTAGAATAGTAGAGGATTGTTGATGCACTCCAAAGGTGTGAAGTTATTTCCATAAGAGCATGGAGATATCAAGTCAAGAATAGTTTAAAAGTGAAGTGAATTCTAAAAAGAAATCAATAAGGAACCAGGAAGAAGAAAATGGTCCTAAGCATGGTTTTGAATGCAGAGGAGATGGTGCCTGACAAGAAGTCGTCTTAAGTGACATAGAGCCATGAGTGACAACCCAAAAGGTTGGAGGTATCACTTGAATCTATGATGGTAAGGTAAAATAAGGACTTTCATTTAATTCTATGCAACTGGAAAAGGGGCCATATGTGAATCCTTACAGTATGCTAGAGATTGGATAGGTAAGTCAAGTTTGAAGCTAGTTGGGGTAGATGGATCTAGAAAACAAATAAAAAGTTGAAGGTTAATTTCAACATTAGTATTGGTTGGAAATGTAAAGGTAGCCAAGAGTGATTTGGCTAGAAAGTGCCCAGGGAAAAAATAGTCATGTACAGTGACTACAATGAGAGCATAAGAAGATTCAGGAATTCGGGAAGAATTGAAGACTTCTGGGATCAGCAAGGAAAATTTGCACATGGGAAAGAAGTTGCTGGAATTGTGGTAGCAACAGTTGAATTAGGGTTGGTTGAACAACCATAAGAAAAAAAAAACTTTCATGTTGCAAGTGTTGTTGATGATGTTGCTACATATGGATGGAAGCAACATAAACTTGAAGGTTGGTTAGGTTTGATAAAAGAAGAATGAAAGATTCTACTACCATCAGCCATACAAGTAACACCAAATTTATTAATGAAAGTCATGCAGGTGTGAGTCTTTATTACTCTTATTGCATAATTGCTTAAGGCAATTTAGGTAAGAATTTCCTCAGCCAGAGTTATTTTATAAAATCACATGATTATATTATTTGAATGCATACCACTGGATGTGGTAAAGGCTGGAGGCCTGTAATAATTCAAAATTTTTTATCTTCTAAATGCACACACTGACATAGTAGAATGTCATGTTAATTTGGTTGTGGGGTAATAACCAAAGAATTAAAAGATAAGAACTTGTTATAGGAATGAATGCCAGTAAGCTAGTCATGTATGAGACTAGGACATGGTTGGATATGTCAAGGTATGGATATGGAAAGGTTATGAGACACATAGGTACTAAAAGCTTCCTACCTTTAAATAAAACTTGGACTGCAACCTTTTTTCTAACACTAATGAATACCACAAAATTATATTATTGGTGTAGTTTTTGGGTCAAAAAGGAAGTCATCCAATTAATTGGGAAGACAATAGAAAGTGTCTGGAGAATGTGTCAACACATTGGCCAAAATTCCAACTTATGGATGGTGAGATACATGACTGAGATAAAGAGAATTATGTAATTCAATGCAAGGTGCACTGAATAAGTATGCATTGAGAATTGCATTGAATAAGTATGGATTGAAAATTTCACTCATGCATAGTAAGTGATATAATTGTATACTAAAAGCAATGGTTGAATGTGTTTTGTAAGTACATGCATATATATTATTGCATGGAAATAATTGTTACTAATAGATGGAATGTTGTTAACTCATGAAGTTGAGGACATTTCAGGGAGGTGTTAGACATTGCAACAGGAAAGTTGTAAGTCAAGTAGTCACATGAGCATTGACTACAAGAAATTTTCTTGTTCAGAAAAAAGAAGTAATGAACTTACAGATATTACTGTGAACATGCATATGCATAGAATGATGAGTCATTCTATTTTATTAAATTATTGGGTAATTGTGATTGAATTGTTAGGTGAAGGAAATTCTAAGATCACTGCATAAGATTTTGCACATATTTCAATTGAATTATGATGTACAACAAATACTGACAATTTGTTGGTTGTATGCAAGATGAAGGATTGTAGGAAAAATGGTATGCAGTTGGTGCCTGTGGAAAACCGCAAGGAAGGATGCATTCATAATATAGAAACAACCAAGAATAATTATGAAATAGAAGTTCATGTTTTGGGGGAAAAGTTGAATTCCCTTTTGAACTAAGTTTGAGTTCCTAAATGAATTATTTTATGTTATCTCATGATAACTTCATGTGGGTGATGTAGATGAGATAACGTTGATTAAAGTTAGAATGTTGAATACAAAGACTAGATCAGGGAAGATGTTGATTGGAAATATCTAAGGGCAGCTGGAACTCTTGGAGCCACAACGCTCTAAGAATTTCGGTCCAGCATGTTGTTGAAGCCCAAGGAAAGGGAGGTGTAGCAACCAATGGTCTATGTGACAGTGAAGGTGTACACTCCTGGGGTGGGATAGGCATGTGGGGAAGAGATTCCGTTGGTTGGAGTGTTTTGGCATTTGGTACCTTGGCCTAGACCATGTTGATATGGAAGTCTTCTCAATCAAAATATAAGTATTAATTCTCTATTCATTGTATGCTATGTATCTCGTATACAGGTTATAATGTTATTAGAATTGCTTGTATACATATTGCATGTATGTTCTAATGTTTCTTCTCAATGAATAGTTGTATGAGCAAAGTGTTTACGTCTATGGAGTCATAGACCTACTGAGAGTTTATCAATACTGAGATCTAAGGCTGGGTGGAACATCGTGGATCTACAACCAGTCGGTGCTTTCAATGAGGTTTAATTGAAGAATGTAACATGGAACAATGAGATGAATGATTTCCTGAAGCAACTCTATGGAATAAAGAAATTGAGTTTTAGTTGCAGTATGAACACCAAAATTGGTGCTTGAAAGTAGAGCACCGGGTGGATAATAGGCTGCCAATAGCTAAAGCTTGGATCCTTCACCATTCATTATGCACTCTTGTGAGCTTACTCACCATGGAAGTCCTCCATACTCCCCACTGATGCACATGCCATTATAACTTGCAGATACTAGAGTTGTCCTGCGTATTTCTTGTGAAGCCCAGTGCACCTGTATTGTGCCTGAGCATGTGTTGTGCCTTAGCAGTTGGTTGTTTCTGCCAATGTCGTTTCTTGGCTGAGCTTGGCTTGCTTCCACATTCTATGTCCTTACCCTTTTCATGTTGTTGACATCACCCATGTTTGTTCGACTTAAGTTCTGAATTGAAGCAACAGGTTGTTAGGCCTGTGAGAAACTCTCCCCAGGCAAGAGAGTTTGTTGGGAAGTGAGTTCTCCTGGACAAAGTCTCGTAGCAGCTACAATACTCTAATACTTCCAATCCATCCTATTGCTAAATCCCAAGGGAGGGGAGGTGTAGTAGCAGATGGACTTGTAATAGTGAAGTTGTACCCTCCTGGGGTGGAACATGCATGTGGGGAATGAGGGTATGTGGGTTGTGGGCGAAAGTGGCTACTGGGATAAAATATCCTTCATGTTATTCTATGCTACTTCCCTGTTGTCCTTTCCAAGCCTAGGAATCCCCTTGCCCAGTGGATTTTAGTCCTAGCTCGGGGGTGACCCATTATTGAGCATGATGAGTAGCGTGGTCTATGGCTGGGATATTCGTGGAAGGTCTACACGTAGTTGGTGTAAAAAATATAAGTACCCATTACTATGTTCATTTACATGCTATGTATTTGTACATGCTATATTGATGAGTATTTTTTGCATATGTTGTTATATTATGGGTTCTTCCTGTGATTACTGCATGTATGCTTTTACTGTTATTTCCACATTAGTCTGTGTATTAGAAAAGTATGTTGTTTGTTTATGTTTATATTTATAGGCATATGATAATTGTTATTTCTATGAGATAGCATGGCCCGACCTGGGTGGCTGAGAGTGTGACAAAATGGTATCAGAGCAGAAAAACAATGATACAGTTGTTTAGGTAGCGCTACCCCATAGGGGTTGGTGGTTGGGGACGTTACACAATCTGTAAGGAGGAAGATCACACCCATATACTCTTATCTCTGTATGGTTTTGGTATAAATACCAATCCCATGTCTTAGCTTGATCAAATAGGTGCAAGACCTTCTGAATTTCTTCATTGATCCTTGGCTTTGTGCTATTGTTCAACATACAAATGGATGGATGAATGAATTGATCTATGAAGTCCTTGAAGTTGTACTCTGCTGAATTTTTCCTTACCAATGCATTCCATGATGTCACTGACTATGGGATTCCTTCCTAGCTTAACTTCTGAAGTGCACAGGGAAACCTATCTGATTGGTAAAATAAAAACATGTAGACTAAAACTGAAGAGTATCTGAACATCCCTCAATTAGGAAACCTGAATAACTGATCATGAATATTATTAGCCAAAAATTGACTGAAGTTTAATTGAATGGAAAATCCTTCTTCTGTGGAAAATATGGATAGAAAACCTAAAATAGGCTTATCTACTCATTCATTTGAATAATAACCTAACAGGTAATAAAGCATGGATATGATCTGGTTGGCTTTAACAGTGAAAATGGAGGATGAATAAGGTGGATTCTTCTTGGGAAACTGGGCATCTTCGGGGAGGAAAATATCAAAGATCTGGGCTCTTTGGTTGAAATTTAGTTTCCGGTATAGGTCGTTTAGGGATTCAACAAAGAATGGGATGACCAAGTCATTTCTATGGATATTTTTATGGGATTAATCGGTAAATGTGAACATAAACAGATCTCCCTAGATCCACCTAGATCTAGAACAAAACAGAACAAAATATGATGCTTTCCCTAAGCTCTAACTATTGAGTTTACTATTTAACAAGAGGTAGATAACATACCGTTTAAATGTCGTTTCCTCCTACCATTTCCATCGTAGCTCCACTCTAGTGCTCTTGTGATATTGAATCTGCAAGGGAACACAAGCCAACCAAAGTGAAAGAAATACAATGAACTCAACAAGAACCTATGTATGTGATCAAGGAATCATACAATAAAACAAAATAAGTTTTATGGGAAAGAAACATATGACTGTATTATATTAAAATTAAAGTGGAGATTACAACCAAAGCCTTGATGTCGCAAGGTCCCCTTTCGATGGCCCTTTTATCCAACACACCCACTTGCTCCAACCTTGAATGAAGAAGATCCACAATGACTTGATGAACTGAAATGAAGCTCTCAAGTATGCGCTGAAGTTGAATTACTCATCCAATTCTTAGCCTATTCAACCTTAACCTTATCCTTTTCCATGAGAGATCCCTCTTTGTATAGGGGAAGGAGAGATGGTTGAAGATATTACGATGATCCCACCAAATCAGAGAATATGAAGGGAATATGCTAGCTGAGCCCAAAATTGGGCTCTACTTGAAAATATATTACGCTTGATCCCCAAGTTTGGGCATAACTCTTTGTATACTAGTGTATCTTAGTGTATATATATATATATTCCTTTGTGTCATCATCTTGCTTATCAAGCTTTCCCTTGATTGGATGATGTCAATAGAGTCTTCAGTTTACTTAGGATTCACAGACGGTGTCGTTCGTCATACAAGTAACTTGGCTTCCACCGCTTGGGTCGTTTACTCACCCGAGGGTCAACTGGTGTCTTTGGGTGGTGTTTTTCTAGGGCCATCAACGAATAATGTGGCTGAATATAGCGTCCTTATAAAGATTTTACGCGACGCCATTTCACATGGTGTTCATTCTTTAGAAGTTATTCTGGACTCCTAGTTACTATTATGTTAGTTGCACGACAGTTACCATGTGTAAGACCCTACTCTACTTTGACGATTCCTACGGGTACGACTTTTGGAATGACAGTTTGATTTTATTACTTATAATCACATACCTAGAAGTTATGATTATGTATCTGATGCATATGCTAATTATGTTTTAGATTTACATTTGTCACATAACTAAAGTTAAAAAAACATATTCACATTGTAAGATATATAAGTAAAGACAAAGACCAATGTGTTTTATATTTTGTTGGAAAAATAACTGAGAGGGGGGGTGAATCAGTTATATATATAAGATTTAAACTTTTCCTGTTCTTTTCATGAATCTTTCTAGATTATTATTTAATGTGTTGATGATAACTTAACATGCATAGATATACAATATTTGATCAATCACACAGAATACACAGAGAGACTGATTTTCATGAGGAAACCCATAAAGGGATAAAACCTCTTCTTCTTAGGATGTCAATCAAGCTACAACTTTCTGAGAGAAAAAACTCTCTGGTTTCTCTAGCACCCACTAGAAGGAATCTCCAACTCCCTGAGTGTTCTAACACCAATTAGATGGAAGCACCAACTTCCAGTCACACAGGCACCAACCTGTATAAAAGAGAACAATGGTTCTCCCTTGCACCACCCTACCACCCTGGTTTTTCTGGATGCAACCAGATGTAAGATACAACTCCCTGTGTTCAAGCACCCACTTGAAACTCTTAGGAAAACAGTCCTCCCTAGAACCTCCCTACCACCCTGAGATATAAAACTTTGTTACAGAAATTTATTACAGTGATACACTATTTTTCAATGGCTTACCAGTCTCATCATTGTTTTGCTCTACCACTCTACTCTTCCTGCATCAGTGTATTCCTGCTCGCATCATCTTGCACTTTCTATTCTTTTGCTCTCTCTCTTCATGAACACCTCAACATTCTCTTCTACTCACATGAATCACAATTGAAGACCACCCTCTCTTCTATGTTTTGCATATATTTATCATGCCAAGTCCTCTGCCAGATGATGCACACAACTCTTCGTCCTCTCTGGAAATTGTCTTCGACACTTTTTGTCATCAGTGGTGTTATCTTGAGATTATTTGGCTTCTCTGGCAGTGCAACCCTTCATCTTCTTTGTTACACTTGAGCTTCTGATAGTTACAAGAGGTCTTCTCAAAGAAGCTCCTTGTGAATTTCACCTCCACAAAATAGCATTGGGTGCAAGTTCCTCTTCATATGTCCATGGGATATGACAACACACTAACTAAAAAGGCACTACACGACTTCACATTTCGTGATCTTCTGCTTTGAGTTGCCTTGATTCTCCCAACTCCCAATCTCTGAAGTGGAGCCTAGCAATGATAGCTCCTTCTCTTATTTTCGGTTGATGTGACCTTGGCTGTGACCAAGGGCCAAGAAAAAGGGTGCTTCGTGACTTCACACATAGGATATTTAGTTGCGAGTTGCCTCAATTCTCTCAACTCGTGAAATCTGAAGTGGAGCCTAGCAACGCTATATATTTCCCTTATTTTCTACCGATGTGACCTCTGGCTATGACCACATGCCAGTCAAAAAGGTGCTTCGTGACTTCACGTTTCGCCATCTCACGAGTTAGCTCTTCTCCATTCTTCGAAGTCCGAGCTATAGAACTTCGAACTTCGTCATGCCAGATCAATGGTCTATGAACCTTAGTGGTCCGATGACCCATATCTCATCAGGAATTTACATTTCATGATGTCAGAGGTTAGCCAGATCAATAGTCCATATCTCTGTGTGATCCAATGTTCAAGATCTCCTCTTCGTGTTTCGCGACTACGTGCTTCATGATGTCCAAATTTGTCTCACCTCCCTTCTTCCGATTCTCAAACTTGCACTTGTGTCAAATTGATGGTCCATGAGCCTCCATGATCCAATGGTCCATATCAAATCGCGAATTCAAATTTCACGATTTGTCTCTCAGATATTTTTGCCTGAGCTTATCCTCCTTGCAAATCCACTAGATCTAACGGTTGCTGGTCCTTTGGGCTCAAATCCAATGGATGGAATCTGTTCCTCTCCTGTGCACTCGTACCTCTTTTCTAGACTCTAATCTACTGGTTGAGATTCTTCGAAGTGTTTGATCCAACGACCATTGTCGCTCCTCCTCCTGATCTTACGCTTCCCCCGACTTGGAAGAATTTCTAAGTGTCAAAGGCCTCGACCTTTGATCTTTTTGCAAGTCTTGATGACTTTGGGTCTTGTTTGTGTTTTTGAAAATGCTATCTCTCCTGAGATCTAGAAATGAAGTTAACCTCGGCCGTGTCGCACACTTGTGCTTTGCGTGCAACTCTACGCTATTCCTCCTGAGCTTGTAGACAACAATCCCTGATGCTATCATCGTTGCTTTCCTATTTTCCATCATTTCTACCAATCTTCCATCGTTGTTGTTGTTCTTGCCATCAATGACAAGACAAAAATCCAACATGCCAACAATCTCCCCCTTTGGCATTGATGACAACCCTGAAAGTCTGCACTATTCTTCTTAGACCTCTAGCTGTAGCAGACCATGACCTCCAACTGTAGCATACCACACCATTTTCCCCCCCTTTGACATCAATGTCAAAGAGAACTAAGAGTAACTTTGTTCTCTCCCTGAATCACTCTCCCCCTGATTAGATATACTATGAGCACTCTCCCCCTAATCAGATAGACTATTTTAACTTGATAACAGGGTCACGCCCAACTTCTGGCGTAGATATTCAAACTGGGCTTTTCAAAGTGATTTAGTGAAGATATCAACAATCTTATCTTTGGATGGAATATAATGAAAAGAAACAACAGTTTTGGATACATGTTTCCTCAAGAAGTGATACTTTATGTGTATATGCTTGGTCTTGGAGTTATATACAGGATTCTTTGACACACTAATTGCTCTAGTAATATCACAATGAATTGAAATCAATGTAGTATATTTAATCTCCAAGTCTGCAAGTGTCTGAATCATCCACAATACTTGGGTACAACAAGTGGCAACTGCAATGTATTCAGCTTCTGTAGTTGATAAGGAAATGGAACCTTGCTTCTTGCTCAACCATGCTATAAGAGAATCTCCTTAGAAGAATGCACCTCCACTCGTGCTTTTCCTTTCATCCATGCAATTAGCCCAATCAACATCTGAATATACTGATAATGGAAAATTATGATTCCTAGGATACCATAGGCCATATTTCATTGTTCCTTTCAAGTATCTGAATATTCTTTTGACAGCTAGAAAATGACTCTGTTTAGGTGTAGACTGATACCTTCCTACTATTCCAACAACATGCATTATGTCTGGATGAGATGTTGTGATGTACAACAGACTGCCTATCATGGACCTATATGAACTCTGATCAAGATCAGGTGAGTCATCATCCTTTCTTAACTTTCATCCAATGACCATAGGTGTGCTCATAGGTGTAGAATCTTCCATTTGAAACCTTTTCAACATTTGTCTTAGATATTTCTCCTGAGAAAGAAATATTCCTTCAGACCTCTGAGTAATTTGCAAACCAAGAAAAAATGATAGTTCCCCTATCATAGACATTTCAAATTCAAACTGCATGGCAGAAGAAAACCATTTTACTAATGAATTATTATTACTTTCGAAGATGATGTCATATACATAGACCAACACAATGAGAAAATCATTATTCTCTGTTTTGATATATAGATTGCAGCCAACCGTTACTCTCTTGAACCCTTTGTCTTGAATATACTTATCCAATCTGTAATACCAGGCACGAGGATCTTGTTTCAACCCATATAAGGCTTTCTTCAGCTTGCAGACAAGGTCAGTATTATCTGACAGTTGGAAACCCTTTGGTTTTTCCATATAGACTTCTTCTTTTAGATCTCCATTTAGAAAAGATGACTTGACATCCATTTGGTAGACTTTAAACTTCTTATGACAAGCATAAGAAATAAACATTCTAATAACATCTAATCTTTCTATGGGCACAAATGTTTCATCAAAATCTAGTCCTTCTATTTGAGCATACCCTTTGCAGACCAATCTAGCCTTATTTCTTACAATATTTCCTTGCTCATTCATATTATTTTTGTAGACTCATTTGGATCCTATTACATTTTTATTTGGTGACCTAGGAACAAGTTCCCAAGTATCATTCTTTTCAATCTGATCCAGTTCCTCATTCATTGATTTTAACCAATTTACATCCTTACTGGATTCATTAAAGTTCTTGGGTTCCACCATGGATATGAAGGTTATATGTGATTGCTCGGTGGCTTTGATTATCCTTCTCCTTGTTTGTACACCTTTGTCTTTCTCACCAATTATCTGACTTGCAAGATGATTCTTTTGAGTAATTCTGGAGGAGGGATTTGATGATGATTTTTGTGTTGACTCTTCTTGTCTGGGTGTCTCTTCTCCACCCGATTCATCATATTCTTGTGACTCTGAGATTTGTTTTTCTTCATTTTCATTATTCTCATCATCTTCTTCATCTGACTTGGTTCTTATTTTCTCTTGATATTTTACTGGGGCTTCTTCATTAATTCGAACATCAATAAAGTCTACTAATTTATGCATTCTTTTGTTAAAGCATCTATATCCTTTATCATTCGTTGCATATCCTAAGAAGATACCTTCATCAACTCTACCACCAAAATTTCCCAGATGATCAACATTATTTTTGATGTAGCATTTACTTCCAAATACTTTGAAGTACTTGATTGATGCAGGTCGACCAAACCACATCTCATATGGATTTTTATCACTGTTCGGACTTAGATGCGCTTTGTTTAGAATATGAATAGCCGTGTGAACAACCTCCACCCAGAAGGTTTTTGAAATGTCCCTTTCACTCATCATAGCCCTTGCCATCTGCTGAAATGATCTATTTTGGCATTCTACAACTCCATTTTGTTGAGGAGTACCTGGAATAGTATATTCTCTTTTAATTCCATGTCTGTCATAGAATTCTTTGAAATCTCTTAACTGAAATTCTCCTCCCATGTCTGAGAGAATTACCTTTAACTTCCTTTCTGTGTGATTCTCAGCTAACGCCTTAAACCTTTTGAACTTCTCAAATGCATCATATTTTTCTCTCAGAAAGGCAACCCACGTAAGTCTGGGGAAGTTGTTAACATCCAAAGAACTGAATACAAAATCACCACAATAGATATAGAAGAACAATATGCAAAGTCTTTTTTATTACTATCAAAACCCTTGAGGTAAGGAAACACCATACAATAGATCCTATTATGGAAGGGATCCTCTCTTGTTCACTTGCCTCTTCGAGGGGGCATCCTCCGATTGAGCTACAGCTCACAATACAATAATTCTCTTCATATCCCCTTACATTCCTTGAACCCCTTTATATAGTGCTACCATTGTTGATTCAGGTTCGTTGTCATTGATGTCAACCCTTGAACAAAGCCCTGTAGAAAAAAGGTTTGGGTAATGGAACCAATATTGTTTGATGTAAATATGACTCATTATTGTTTTTTCATGGTTGATAAGAAGTAAATATGGATGAACTCCAAAGTGGTCCCCTTATGGTGAAAGCCGTCACGAGAAGACGCTTTGTGGAGTAAGAGAAACCATGATTAATTGTGGAATAATGAGATGAAGGAAAGTGAATTTGTCAGGAAAAATATCCTAGATGGATAGTGCTTGTCATGTCATTTCTGGTGGTATGTGGAATGTCACATAATTCCTCATGGTTAGAGAGTTATGGCCATGAGAAATTGGAGACCACAGGTTTGGGTAATGGACCCAAGTTTGTTTTATGGGTAACGATATAAGTTATGATATATTTTCAGATAATAATATTATATATGGATAGTACATGTCATGCCATTTCTGTTGGTATGTAGAACGTCACATAAATCCTCACGGTTTGAGAGTTATGGCCTTACGAAGTTGGAGGACCCTCATATGTCATCTAGAAGCCCCAAAAGGTCAAAGTAGTCAAAGTGGTTTAAGAGATTTTAAAAGGTAAATAATAAAGTGAAGTGATGAGTGTATTATAATTCAAAGTGAATACAGAATAAATTATTTCAATAATAAATTTAATGGAGATATTAGAAGTGGACCCAACCCTAAAATAAGGAAAGTGGGCCAAGTAACCTAGAAGATGTTTTTAAGGAAGCTAATTGGAGAGTATAAATAAGAAGCAAGGTTATCTCATTTGAATCACACTTGAGAATATTGAATATCTATATGTTAGTAAGGTAACCAAGGATATCTAAACCAGAATTCTGAGTGAAGGTGAAGAAAAGAAGGCCGAAATGCAAGGAAGGATAAATTCTTTTGATGGTGCTTTCTAAGGTATGTTATTTACAGGTCATCTCACCATTTTCTCTATAACATTTTTTTCTATAATTATTAAGACCATGAAATTGCTATGCAAGTGAGAAAACATATCCAAGTATCTGTGGTAAAAAATTCAACTTGTGGGTCGTTGTATTTTGGGAGTTACACTTCGTGGAAAATAGGGTTTGTGGCCATTCCTGAAACTAGTCAAAATCAAGTGTTTCGGGTAAAAACATCATAACTTATTCATAATAGATCCAAATTTAGTGAGAAAAAATGTGTTGGTTAGGGTATAGTATTTATTATGTTTTGTAACAGTTTCATATCAATTCATCAAATATTCTGTGCAGGGCACACTCTACAACGTCGCTCTCTAGAATAAGCTAGAATTCAACAAGGTATCCCATTTTTGCTATAACTCCTTTTTTGAGAGGTTCCAAGTAGTGAAACTTGGAGGAATTGCATAAAACACACTGAAGAAAATTGTATATCAGTTTCAAATATTTATACATTACAGGTTCAAATTTATGATTACTTCGAGTTAGGGTTGTTGGCTAATCAAAAACTAGGCATGTGAGACTAAAGAAAAGTTTGATGAAAATGCTAGTCTCTTGTTTTTAAAGTTAAGGAAGGTTTGTAGGAATGTGATCATATACACCAGGTCTATTACAGAGCTACAAATCAGATTTGGATGATGAAATTGATGAGGGCTTTTGGTTGTGGTACATGTTGAGTACATGGTTGAGACAAGTAGTTGATGAGTTGGCGCACATACATAAGGTGTATAGCTGATGATGTTGGTACATATTGATGAGTCATAGTTGATGATTAGTTGACACATGATTGGTACATACTTGGTACATGGTTAGATGCACATGTTTATGGTACAGGTTGATTACAGGTTGGTGCATGGTTGATGCACTTGTTTATGGTACAGGTTGATTACAGGTTGAGGTACAGGTTGATGCATGGTTGATGCATGGTTCAGATTTATTAGTACAGGTTTACAGTAGTATATCTCACAGTGATAGTGTGGCAGTGGTTCCACTATTCTACTTCTACTTCAGGGTGGTAGTTCGAGGAAAGGACAGGTGGTTGTAGCCACCTTCCAGTTGTAGCTGGAGAACATTGGGGGTTGTAGCCTCCTTCTGGTTGTAGCCAGATAATTTGGGAGTTGGAGCTTCCCTCAGATTGTAGCCTGAGAAACTAGGGGGTTGGAGCCTCCTTCCAGTTGCAGCTGGAAAACAAAGGAAGTTGGTGCTTCCAATGAATGTAATTCTTCAAGACATATAAGAAAAAGCATGCCATGGTTTTCTCCCAATTTGGGTTTCCACATAAAACATTGGTGTACTGCGTATGTGTGTGATTGCTTATTTCTTACTGCTCATTATTGAATAATAATTCTACATTGATATAACATTTGAAGAAAAAGGATTATAATTACACTATTCATGATTCACCCCCCCTCTCAGTAATCCAACAACCATCACCTAAGAACATTCTAGAGGAGGAATCTTCTAGAAGTAGAACCTTCTAAGAAGTCCTCTTACATTTATTATATCTATCTACCCATTTATTATATCTAACTACCATAGTGGGCCTTATTTAATAAAATAGTGGACCTAGTCCACCTTACATTGAATGACCTCCACTATTATCACTATGGGCCCTCAGCCCCCCCCCCCACTAACTCTCTAGCTACCTTACATTCCATTCCCCTTATGAAAGCGTTGTAACAAAAGTCGTCAATGAACAACATAAAGTAACATTCTCCTCAAGTTCCTTTCTTTCACGATGGTCCACACAGATCGATATGAATAAGTTGAAGTGGTTTCTTTGAATATGTGAAACTCTTCGATTTGAATTGAACATGAGTCAACTTCCCCATTTGACAGGATTCACATACAAAGTTATGAGGCTTAGATATTATTGGAAGATCTTTCACAACACCTTCATTATTCATCTTGACAATATGATCAAAATTTAGGTGTCCAAGCCTTCTGTGCCATAATCAACTTTCATCAAATTTTCTTAAATGGAATTCATCCTTATCTTCCTTCATAACATAGACATTGTTTTCAGTTCTAACCCCTTTTGCAATCATCTCTCCTGTGTTCACTATTTTTATTTTACAATATTTGGTAGTGAAAGTGACTTCACATCCTCTGTCACACACCTGATTGACACTAAGAAGATTGTGCTTTAATCTATCAACAAATAATATATCTTGAGCTTTGGATCTTCCATTACCTAAGCTTACTAGACCTTTACCTCTGATATTTCCTGGAGCATCTGTTGTCAATATATCAGGGGTTCTTTTGTCTTTGAGCTGCCAACACTAATCCACACTTGTTATCTTCTTTCTTTTTCCAAACATTGACATTTTTCAGCTTTGTGATTTGAAACTGGCTTATAGTTCTTTAGGCGACAGTCTACAACTTTATGTCCATAATTATGGTAGATGTAACATTCTAGTTCATTGAATAAAGGATCATAATGATTGTTATTCTTAATCTACGTCCTTTTCCCAACCATCACATGATTTGCAGTCTGTGTCTGTTTGTTATTTGGCTATCTCATTCTTTGTTGTGGTAGATATTTATTCCTTGGGTGTCTTGATTGCTCATGTCTAAATCTTAACGAACAATTTACAGCTTTGTGGCCAAAGTTAGAACGGTAAAAACAATATCCATAGAAAAAATATTTGTACCTGGAAAATGACTGTCTTCTTTGAGTAGGTTGATTTCTTCCATGCTGATGATTTCCTTGAGTAGAGGGTGTACTATTTATTTGTTTTACAGATTCAGTTCTGGTACCTTTTTATTCACTCCTCCTTGATGGCTTATTATCTTCCTTTGTTTCTGCAGGTTTGTTGTTGTCAATGGTTGTAGATTTGAAAAACTTGATGGATTGTTTGTTGCTTGGTTGACCACTACTTAATCCTTTTTCATAACCCAAAACAGTTTTCAACTTTGGATTCCTTTGTTGATTCAGAATGGTGGCTAATCCTTCTGAGGATTTAATACTTGTCAGATTCTAATGATATAAGGCCTGAAATTTCTCTAGATCTTTTTTGACAGACACTATTTCAGCTTCCAATTTTTCACCTTTTGTTTTGACTTCCTTTAATTATTGTGTGAGTATGTCCTCAATCCTCTTAGCTTATTCTATCTTAAATTTCAACAGAGAAATTTCTTCAGATGGTTCATTGCATGTTTTCTCATACCTCAGCAGTAACTGTTTTTCTTTTCTTTTCTTTTCTCTGAGTCTATCAATCTCTTCCATGGCACTGACAAGTTCTCCTTCAATATATACTATTGTTTCACAATCAACGAACTCACTTCTTGTATCTTCAGTGTTTATGTCTTCTAAATCTATTAGCATGAGATCATTTATTTTACTTTCAATAGAAGAGTCACTATTTTCATCATCTGAAGGATCATCATCATTGTTTATACAAAGACTTTTCTTCTTAAAATTATTCTCTTTATAGACCTTTTTGTGTTTGTGCTTATCTTCATCATCATATGTATGATCCTTTCTTTTGTGAGGAAACTTGTTTGCAAAATGACCTATCTTACCACAGTTGAAACATTTGAAGGGAAGTTTACCTTTGTACTTGGCTGATCCTTTCGTCAGTCTTCTCACAAAATTTGCATCAATCTCATCTATATCAGATTCTGTATTTTTCTCTGTTTTAAAGGATGCCTCTCTTGTAGCGGATTTACCTTTGGTGATTCTCATTTCATAAGCAGCTAGGGTTTCGAGAATTTGATCTAGTGTCAATGCTTTGAGATCATTTATTTCCTCTATAGCAGAGACCTTTGAGTTAAATCTATTAGGAAGAGATCTTAATATTTTCTGGACTAGAAAAGATTCATCTATCGTTTCACCTAGACCTTTCATAGTGTTGACAAGTTCTTCTATACGTAAGAAGTACTTACTGATAGTTTCACCTTCATCCATATTTAACTGCTCAAATTTCAGTCTATGAGTCTAATGTTTTGCATCTTTCACCTTTTCATTATCTTCATAACTACTTATCAACTTATCCCACATAACTTTTTCTGAATCATAGTGCATGAATTTGAAAAACTTGGCTTCTGCAAGTCCATTGAGGATGGCATTCATTGCTTTTGCATTAAATCTAAACTCTAGGTTATCATCTTTTGAGGCCAAGACTATAGGATTCACATATCTAGTTTCAAAGACATCCCAAACATCAACACCTAGGGACATTAAATATGTTCTCATCCTTATTTTCCAGAAGGAAAATTTTGTTACATCAAACAGAGGGACTCTATTAGTTGAACTTCCTTCATGACTAGTCATTATCAGGCTTATGGATCTACCTTTGATCAAAGGCACCGACTCTGATACAAAGTGTTGGAAAAATAACAGAGAGGGGGGGAGGGGTGAATCAATTATATATATACGCTTGAAAATTTTCCTATTCTTTTTGTTGAAAAGTCAACAAGAAACATGTGTCTAATTTACTTTTCCCTTAATTAAATTAGACAATAAATATTAATCTATTATCTCATTCATAACTGAGTGATTTGGAATTGTAACAGAATTACAAGTGTAGTTAAGTGAGTTAAGCTTAGTTGTACTAGTGAGAGTTCAGTTAATCAGTGAACTCACATGCAACTGAAGATTCACCACGGTTAACTACATGCATGTCAATTCCAATGGAGATCCAGTTGAGATAACAGGTGAAAGGGACAATTTGGCTATCGGTTGTGATTTGTTCACACATGCATTGAATATGCTTATGAGCATGTGCAAACGAGGCAATTGTATGATTCGATTCATTGTGAGAATTCAGATTGCAGAGATTGTGCAGAGGAGGCAGGCTATCTAGACACGGAAATTGGCGCATGTATTTGCTAATTTGTGTATGACAGTGTGAGACGATTGTATTGTACTGAGAGCTCTTGGATTAGAGTTTTGTATGAGATTGTTTCATGATTCATGATATACATAATATATGATAGTGGGGTTTTCAGCTTTACGCTTTCCCGAAAAAACTTCTGTGTTGTGTGTTATTGATATTTCACTTTGTGCATTGTGGTTGTGATTGTGGTTTAATTGCTTCCGCAATAATAATAGTAGAAGTGATTCTGTATTTAACAAGTGGCGGAAATTGTTAGATCAGGAGAATCGCAGGAATACATTAATTTGTATCGAAATTTCTACATGGTATCAGAGCCACGGAGGCCACGGAGCTACGGAAGTGAGGTGCAAACATAATTGCATTCTCGCAGGTCCCGTCTCTAGCCGGGTGCGAAATCTAGTGCGAACTTCATTGGCATTCTTGCAGGCAAATACACTCGTAGGATGCGAACTTCCCTCACCCTAACAGTGAAGCAGGGTGTGAACTTCATTGGCATTCTCGCAGGCTACAGTGGAGCAGGGTGCAAACTTGACAGGCAAGTTCGCAGGCTATACACAGGTAGGGTGTGAACTTCCCTCAGGTTTCTCTCAAGTGGGGTGCGAACCTCCCAAGGCAAGAGGAAAGTGAAGGGGTTGAGTTTTGGGTTGAATAACATTCGAATTTGCAATATTTTCTTGGTGCGACACTTGATTCAAGATCGAAATGTTTTTCAATCGCTTGAGGTTGGAGTATGAACTTGAGGGAAGCTCTAACTACATTTCTTGGAAGGACAGGATGGAGGCAGTGCTTGAAGACAATGGATTGAAGGGTTACATTGATGCAGATGTTCCTAAGACGGATGCAACAGACACTACAAATCTTGATGCATGGAAAAAGAAAGTAGAAAAGGCAAGGAGGATTCTGTTGGAGGGAGTACGAGACCACATTGTCTCAAGTCTCCATGGGAAAACCACACCATATGCAACGTGGAAGGTTTTAACAGATCTGTTCCAAAATAGTAGCGACCATAGGAAATTGGCGCTCAAAGATAAACTCAGGAAGATCAAGATGGAGAAAGGCGACACCATTCCAAAAGATCTCACAAAGTTTGTCCAATGTCGGGATGAGCTTGGAAGTGTGGGAATAACATTCCTTGCTGATGATTTGGTGAGCTTGGCACTCCTAGGGCTTCCTAAGAGTTGGCACAGTTATCAAGACTCTGTCAATGGAAGGGAAAAATTACCAGATTGGGAACGACTATGGTTGGATCTGGTGCAAGAGGAGTTTAGGTGGAACACCAGAGATGGATCTTCATCAAAGCGTGATGATGAAGAGGATTGTGATTTGACTGCAAAGGAAAGGAAAGGGAAAGGGAAGAAATCCCAATCAAATTCTGAGTGTAAAGTCAAGAAGCTAGATTTGTCCAAAGTGAAGTGTTTTCACTGTCACGAATGTGGGAATCTCGCTACTAACTGTCCATAGAAGAAGAAGAACAAGACGGTTGCTGGAGCTACAAATGGTGAGGCTCTTGTCTCACAATTTGAGCTCGACTTCACTTTGATCGCATGCATGGAATCAAGTGCATCGGGATCAGTGTGGTATTTGGATAGTGGCGCTTCCTTCCACATGACGAGAGATAGAGAGTCGTTCATTGACTTGGAGGAGAAAGATCTCAGAATGCATATAGAGATGGGTGACGATGGATGATACAGTGTGACTGGTATTGGTACCATTACCTTTCAGAGGGAGTCAGGTAAACCATTTCAATTGAAAAATTTTATGCATGTTCCAGGTCTGAAGAAAAACTTGGTCTCAGTTGCAATGTTGGAGGACAGAGGCTATGATGTTGTTTTTAGCAGTGGTATAGCCTACCTGCGACATAAAGAAACAGGTCAAGTCAAGAAGATAGGGATTCAAGTTAAGAATCTCTACATGCTACAGGTAGATGGCTGCGGTGCCATGATAGGCAAGGCAGAAATAGTGGTGATCCAGGATGAGGGTGAATTATGGCACAGGAGATTGGGCCATCTTCATCATGGAGCCTTGAAAATCATGCAGAAAATATATATTGGACTTCCAAGGGGAACACTTTCTCAGTCAGATCAGTGCAAGGGGTGCACCCTGGGGAAGTATGCAAAGTCCACCTTTCATGAAAAGGAGAACCATGCTTCGATGATCCTAGAGAGAATTCACACGGATGTGTGTGGACCATTCTCGGTTGCTTCAACAGAAAAACACAGGTATTATGTTATTTTTGTTGATGAATTTTCTCGTAAATGCTGGATATTCTTCATGCAGAAGAAGGATCAAACATTCTCAAAGTTCTGTGAGTTTAAAGCATTAGTGGAGAAAGAGTCGGGGAAGCAAGTGAAGGCTCTAAGGAGTGATAATGGTGGAGAATACATCTCTAATGAATTCAAAGACTTCTACAACAGAGAAGGAATTTGAAGAGAACTCATAGCGCCTCATAACCCACAACAGAATGGGGTCACTGAGAGAAAGAACAGAACGATTGTGGGTGCAGCACAAGCGATGTTGCATGATCAAGGCCTACCATTGCATTTGTGGGAAGAAACATGCAATACTGCGGTTTATGTGCAGAACCTTTGTCCTCATAGAGTACTTGGAATGAATACACCCGAAGAATCTTTTACTGGTAAGAAACCTGATGTTTCACATTTAAAATTTTTTGGCTCATCTGTTTTTGTGCATGTGAACAAGGATGCCAGGAAGAAGCTGGAATCGATTGCTGAAGTTGGGATATTTGTGGGGTACATAGAAACACCCCATAATTATCGTGTGTATTTTCCGAATAGTAAGATGACTGTTATGCGATGGGATATAAAATTCGATGAGGGGAAAGCCATGCGGTTGTTGCTTGAGAGGGAGCTAGACTTGCATGCAGAAGAGGAATTCTTGGTTCCCAAGGATGAGTCTCAAGATGTGGATTAGCCACATGAAGAGGTTCATGGAGTGGAGGAAATCACTCAAGCAGATCCATCCATTAGAAATGGCAGAAAACACACCATGGAAGCTGATAGATTGAGACTAGATGCTGCACAGAATATAGGAGACCCTATTTCACAGCGCAGACAGAGACAGTATCCTGATCGATTTGCTGGATACATGGCTCTCATGAGCAAATGTATTGTGACTGAACCATCTTCCTTTCAGGAAGCAATGTAGGACCCCACTTGGGTTGATGCTATGGTAGAGGAGTATGACTCCATTGTCAAAAACAGTGTATGGGAAATTGTCCCAAGACTGATTGATAAATCAGTGGTAGGTTCGAGATGGATCTACAAGGTAAAACAAGCTGTTGATGGGAGTGTGGAGAAATACAAGCCCAGGTTTGTGGCCCAGGGCTTCTCATAGATCGAGGGTATATATTATGGTGAGACCTTTGCACCTGTCACAAGGTAATCTTCCATAAGATCCATCCTTGCACTCTCAGCGCAGATGGGCTGGCGCATTCATCAGATGGATGTAAAAACTGCGTTCCTCAATGGGATCATTGAGGAAGAAGTGTACATTGAGAATCCATAAGGTTTTGATACCTTTGACAGAGAGTCACATGTGTGCAGACTCAAGAGAGCACTGTATGGGCTGAAGCAAGCACCCCATGCTTGGTACACTCGGATAGATAGCTATTTCACCGGGTTGGGCTTCACCAAAAGTGAAGAAGATGCAAACCTATACCAAATTGTGGTGGAGGGTAAGCTTTTAATCATTGTTCTTTATGTTGATGATTTAATATTGACTAGTGATGAGACGCTGATACACTCATGCAAGGAGGACCTTGCAACGGAGTTCAAGATGAAGGATTTGCTCCTTCTTCATTATTTCCTTGGTTTGGAAATATGGCAGCGAGATGGTGAAATTTTTGTGTCTCAAGGAAAGTATGCAAGAGAGATACTGGGTAAGTTTCACATGGAGGGCTGCAAACCCATGGATACTCCTCTTCCAGGAAACTAGATGAAAGAGGATGCTACTTCTGGAGAGGTAGTGGATGCTACTGTCTATCGACAGTTAGTGGGTTTGCTAATGTATTTAGTGAATACGAGGCTGGACATTTGCTATGTGGTTAACTAGCTAAGTCAAGTGATGGTTAAGCCTACCAAACTCTTTTGGAAGGCGGGTAAGCATGTCTTGAGATATCTGAAGGGCACATATGAGTATGGATTATGGTATAGACAGATGGATGAGGTGAAGTTGCATGGCTTCATGGATGCATATTGGGCAGGCAGCCCAACGGACAGAAAGAGCACATCAGGAGGGATCTTTAGTATCGGATCTACAACTGTTTCTTGGTACAGCAGGAAACAAAGATCCGTGGCACTTAGTTCAGCGGAAGCAGAATACATGGCAGTGAACCAAGCTGCATGTGAGGCTATCTGGATGAGGAAGATATTGGTTGGTTTGTTTGGTTCTCATTTAGATCCGACAATGATTTATTGTGATAATCAGAGTTGCATTAAACTCTCGATTAATCCTGTGTTTCATGACAGATCTAAGC
>ML787607.1:494106-509590 GCA_009831015.1 Picea engelmannii
TGGTTGGTTTGTTTGGTTCTCATTTAGATCCGACAATGATTTATTGTGATAATCAGAGTTGCATTAAACTCTCGATTAATCCTGTGTTTCATGACAGATCTAAGCATATAGATATCTGGTATCATCATCTCAGAGATTGTGTGAAGAAGAAGATCATGTTGCTTCAATACATTTCTACGGAAGATCAGGATGTCGACATTCTGACGAAGGCGCTCAGCAGGAGCAAATTTGAATATCATAGAGACAGGATTGGGGTGAAGGATAATCCCTTTCTTGTTGAGAGGGAGTGTTGAAAAGTCAACAAGAAACATGTGTCTAATTTACTTTTCCCTTAATTAAATTAGACAATAAATATTAATCTATTATCTCATTCATAACTGAGTGATTTGGAATTGTAACAGAATTACAAGTGTAGTTAAGTGAGTTAAGCTTAGTTGTACTAGTGAGAGTTCAGTTAATCAGTGAACTCACATGCAACTGAAGATTTGCCATGGTTAACTACATGCATGTCAGTTCCAATGGAGATCCAGTTGAGATAACAGGTGAAAGGGACAGTTTGGCTATCAGTTGTGATTTGTTCATACATGCAGTGAATATGCTTATGAGAATGTGAAAACGAGGCAATTGTATGATTCGATTCATTGTGAGAATTCAGATTGCAGAGATTGTGCAAAGGAGGCAGGCTGTCTGGACACAGAAATTGGTGCATGTATTTGCTAATTTGTGTATGACAGTGTGAGACGATTGTATTGTACTGAGATCTCTTGGATTAGAGTTTTGTATGAGATTGTTTCATGATTCATGATATACATCATATATGATAGTGGGGTTTTTAGCTTTATGCTTTCCCAGTAAAAATTCTGTGTTGTGTGTTATTGATATTTCACTTTGTGCATTGTGGTTGTGATCGTGGTTTAATTTCTTCCACAATAATAATAGTAGAAGCGATTCTGTATTTAATAAGTGGCGGAAATTGTTAGATCAGGAGAATCGCAGGAATACATTAATTTGTATCGAAATTTCTACACTTTTCATGAATCTTTCTAGATTATTATCTAATGTGTTGTTGATAACTTTAAATGCATAGATATACAATATTTTATCAATCACACATAATACACAGAGAGAATGATTTTCATGAGGAAACCCATAAAGCGAGAAAACCTCTTCTTCTTAGGATGTCAGTCAAGATCCAACTTGTTGAGAGCACTAACTCTCTAGTTTCTCTAGCACCCACTAGAAGGAAGCACCAACTCCCTGAGTGTTCCAACACCAACTGGATGGAAGCACCAATTTCCAGTCACACAGGAACCAACATGTATAACAGAGAACAATGGTTCTCCCTTGCACCACCCTACCACCCTAGTTTTTCTGGCTGCAACCAGATGGAAGCTACAACTCCCTGTGTTCAAGCACCCACTTGAAACTCTAAGGAAAACAGTCCTCCATAGCACCTCCCTACAACCCTGAGATATAAAACTCTGTTACAAAAATTTATTATAGTGATACAGTATTTGTCAATGGCTTACCAATCTCATCACTTTTCTGCTCTACCACTCTACTTTGCCTGTATCAGTGTATTCCTGCTTGCATCATCTTCCACTTTTTGTTCTTCTTCTCTCTCTCTACATGCGCACCTAAGCATTCTCTTCTACTCACATGAATCACAATTGAAGACCACCCTCTCTTCTTTTTTTTGCATATATTTATCATGCCAAGTCCTCTGCCAGATCATGCATGCAACTCTTCGTCCTATATGGCATTTGTCTTCGACACTTTTCATCATCAGTGGTGTTAACCTAAGATTCTTTGGCTTCTCTAGAAGTGAGACCCTTCGTCTTATCTGTTACACTTGAGCGTCTGACAATTATAGAAGATATTCTCAAAGAAGCTCCTTGTGAATTTCACCTGTGCGAACTAGCATCGGGTGCAAGTTCCTCTTCATATGTCCACTGGCTATGACCACATGCTAACTAAAAAGGCACTACATGACTTTTCATTTTGCGATCTTTTGTTGTGCGTTGCCTCGATTCTCCTAACTCCCAATCTCTGAAGTGGAGCCTAGCAATGCTAGCTCCTTCCTTTATTTTCAGATGATGTGACATTGGTTGTGACCAGGGGCCAAGAAAAAGGGTGCTTCGTGACTTCACACATTAGATATTTAGTTCTGAGTTGCCTTGATTCTCCCAACTCGTGAAATCCGAAGTGGATCCTAGCAATGCTAGCTCCTTCCCTTATTCTCCGCTGACGCAACCTCTGGATGTGACCACACGCCAGCCAAAAAGGTGCTTTGTGACTTCAAGTTTCACCATCTCGGGAGTTATCTTTTCTCCAATCTTCAAATTCTAAGCTCTCGAACTTCAAACTTCGTCATGCCAGATCAACGATCCAGAACCCTCAGTGGTCCGATGGCCTAGATCTCATCGGGACTTTATGTTTCACTATGTTGGAGGTTAGCTAGATCAATGGTCCAAATCTCTCCGTGATCCAACATTCGATATCTCCTCTTCACATTTCGTGAATACGCACTTCATGATGTCCAAATTTGGCTCACCTCCCTTCTTTTGATTCTCGAACTTGCGCTTGCATAAAATCAATGGTCCACGACCCTCCATGATCCAACGGTCCATATCAAATCATGAATTCACATTTTGCAACTTCGTCTCTCAGAGATTCTCGCCTAAGCTTATACTCCTTGCAAATCCACTAGATCTAACGGTTGTTGGTCCTTCGCACTCAGATCCAACGGATAGGATCTGTTCCTCTCCTACGTACTCATTCCTCTTGTTTGGACTCTGATCTAATGGTCTATATTCTTCATTGTGTTCGATACAATGGCCACTTTTGCTCCTCCTCCTAAGCTTACGCTTCCTCCCAACTTGGAAGAATTTCTAAGTGTCAAATGCCTCGACCTTTGATCCTTCCACAAGTCCTGATGACTTTGGGTATAGTCTGCATTTCTGAAAACACTATCTATCCTAAGATTTGGAAATAAAGTTAACCTCGACCTTGGCACACACTTGCGCTCTGCGTGCAACTCTACGTTATTACTCCTGAGCTTTTAGACAACAATTCCTGATGCTATCATCGATGTTTTCCTGTTTTTCATCATTGCTACCAATCTTCCATTGTCACTATTGTTCTTTCCATCAATGATAAGCCAACAATCCAACATGCCAACATATTTCATCTCTCCAAAAATATGGTTTCATAGTACAAAATGGGGCTCACACCCTCAAAATACATATATGGCCAGAGATACAATAACCATGGAACCGACGCATGTGGAGCCTGATGCATATCATGATAGCATACTATGGAATTTGTGAGACACCAAAAGATTTTTACCCACGTATAGGGCACACCCACCACCTACCACTGCATATCCTCTAGAAGATCCTCTACCTCAACCATAGGAATCCTATGCATCAAACGAGACAGGTTCCATTTCACATTTTGAATCACTCTCTCTATGTCTCCTCCTGCTGGATCATCTCCCCAGTTCCTCCATCGATGTCATGGGAATCCATCTGGTCGTCATAGAACCACATATGCACAAAACATTAATTGTCAATACTTGATACCATCCAAAAATATTTGTGTTTTTTATTCTCTTTGAAAAACACAAAAAAATGAAACATATAAAAAACAATTTCATACCTATATCTTTGTAGTCAAAATCTAGTGGCAGAGGCATATATGGATCCCCTCTGTAGTTAATCCCAACATAGGGGTAGTCATCTATGGCTATCACCTGCCGATGCCACCAGAAGAATAACTCATCGTTGTATGGGGTCGGTACCCTACCACCTCCTAACCGCCTCATCACCTCGGTCCATCATGACATGGATGGATCACACGGTCCACATGGAATGATATCCTCTCTAGGGATCAAACTTGGAACCCACCCAAAGAAAAAACTACACAAGATAGATGCAAACTCAAAATTCCTTTTCCTCCCCTATTTGCAGTCTGTCATTTGGCTCTTCATGTTAACCAGTAGTGAGGTACACCAGTCATAAACTGTGGGTCGCAAGCACTCCACTACATAAAACATGAGTGGCCTTTATTCCTGGTGAAATGAGGCTGACCTCATGATCTATGTAAGTACAAGGACGATGATCTTATATCTCAAGTTCTCGATCACCCTGATGGGGAGTTGACTCCCTACTTTTTTTGTGCCTACAACACAATGGGTGATAATTTAGTCCTCTATATTCATACCACACCTATCTCCTCGGGCTTTGAGATTCACCACCTCACCCCAAAAAGATAATCCTATGATGAAATATATATCCTTGACTTCAATCCTCAATGGTTTCCCATCGAGGTTGAATACCTCTGTATCTGGATCTCATAATTTTAATAGAATTTGAAGCAAGCTCACTTGAGCCCTCATTCCTTTGAGATCCCAAAACTTGTAAAGCCCACATATTTTTAGGGAAAGTTGGGCCCCTGCATCTCTTTCCATTGTTGCATCAACTTCCTCATGCTCTCTCTCTCTCCATTCAAGTACCATCATGCAAAAGGAAATCCCTTTTTTGAGTCAAACTCTTTAAAAAAATTGTTTGCGGACTTGTACGTGGGCTATAATGTTAACAGTCACGTGTAGGGCCACATATACATGGAAAATATTTTATTTTCCCACGTACATGTCTCCACATATGTGACCCGATGAACTACAACTAGCGTACACCCTATTTCATAATTTGCGCCCTTTAATACTCAAAAAATGGAGTCAAATTTAAATTTGTAAACCACTAGAAAAGAAGAGGAGGGCAAGAGCACTTACTTGGTCCAAATGGTTGTCAATTTTGTTGCTTGTAGCTCCCACAATTGACACTTGAAGATTGTGGGAAAATTGGTCCAAAATGCACTATGTGGGTAAAAAAGCCAAATGGTATGGTAAAATTAGTTATTTTTACTATTAATAGAAATTTTTTACCCACTTTACATAGTTTTTGCTAATATTTTTACCTAGTGGACTAATAGCATAGTGGAAGGAGTTGGTTTTGGTAGTTTTATCCAGGGATTTTTGCAGTTTCTAGCGTCATTCTGCTCGTTCGTCACTTTGGAAGGTATTTTATTTGAACAACATATAGAATAGGTCATCACTCCATCTTTCATTTTTGCATTATCCTATGACTATGATCTGTATTCATTAGGTACGAACCCATTTATTAGAAACACATAACCTCCTTACTACTTTTAGAAGTGTCGTTATTGAATGGTAGAGGCTTACCAAACATGGGTTCCCTAGTTAGAACCTCTATTCCATATCATGCCCATGCAGATATTATTCCATAAAGACCGAGAGTCCCTTATATCTCCAATATGACTGTGCATTCGAACCTCATATTCTTACTCATAAGCATTCTGACCTATACCTATGGGACTCCCACCAAGTCTTGTTTAAGCTCTTTTCCAACTCTCTAAAAAAATGAAAACATTTTCGAGTGAACTTGTCTCTTTCACACTCGTTAATTGGATCTGAAAGGATGTCTATTTGGTGTAAGTTTAACCCTTTTTCAGACCAATTAGACTAATTTTGAAAAAATAATACACTAGTCACTAGTGGCTAGAAGAGTTCTCCTGAGTATTGTTTTATACTTTTTCGGGCCTAGGAGACTAAATTCACAAAAAAGGACATTCTTTGGAGTTAATTTGTATTTGCATCTCATTATCTTACTTGAAGTATTGATCCTATTGTTGGTTCCCTCTTTCACGTTATGATCCTATTACCTTAGCAATTTGCATCACCAGCCAAGCAGATCCTTTTTTATATCTTTTGTAGCTTGACACCCTGTACCCTAAGAGGAAACATTCCCTTGAGTGTCCATGTCCTACGTGAACCTCCTTTCATTGAGCATAGGTATGTTCCACTGTTGGAACTATTTTCTTACTCATGACACATGTTTCATCCTCTGCATCATAGCATTCATTTGTCTATGAAAAAACAAAAAAAAATGAGAGGGAAAATAATATTATCTCATGTTGGCAATAGTCGTGTCTCCTTTGAACAGACCACAAAATTTTGTGTCCACTTGTCATCCAAAGTTTGGGTTTAGCATGACCTTAGGAATCTTAGCTCATTACTTAGAGTTTACTCCTCCAACTGGTTACTCTTCCAATCCCTGTGGAGAGTTTGATTGGTGCATCCTGCATCACAAAGTTTCATTATCAAGTCTATGCTATGGGAGTCCTCCATATGTCTCATGCTATTGTTCAAAGGATGTCTATAAGTCTGTGTTGGACATTTCTCAGAAATCTTAACTTTTCATGTCGGCCTTACCCTCAGTGTGTCTCAAATTTACATGAAGTTGTAGTCCTATCGTGCACACTGGTCCTAATTTCCTTATGGGTAGGCAACCTTGAACCTAACAGTCTACATCTCCTCATTGTTAATTGACTAGGGGGTTTCCCTTGTGTTTGACAGAAATAAATCTATTCAAACATTGGGATTCATGGAATGTCTTGGATGCCATTAGGATTATTGGTGGTTTCCTCACCTTTATTGACAATTTTCCTTATTGGTTGTTATTCAGAGGGTCTTTTTCGTGCACTACTTGCATCTAGTGCATGTGAAATACGTACAGGGTCATTGGTTCATGAACATGTTATTCGTTCAAGTTCCTCCAAATCATCAAGCTATTTATTTGTACCTCATGTTGACTAATGAAAGATGCCTTAATTATCTCCTTTCAATGGGTCTCCTTCCATCGACTTCAACTCATCTATTCTGGAAACGAGGCCTAGAATCCTATGAGTACCTGGAGGCTTGTAGTCATTAGTGGTAGGTTCTCTCACCATTGACAGTTGGGAATACATCAATGTCCCCTGATCGATGGATTCTTCAAGTGTTCGACCTCAACACCTTTATTCACACTTGTAAGAATGTACTCAGTTCCTTGATACCTACTTTCATTATCGGTAGGTTGTCTCATGTTTGTTAACGATATACCTTAATGAATGGTAATCAAACGAAGTCTCATTATGTTTGACCTCAACTCCTTTATTCACATGATGTAGACTTTCACCTTTGGTGGATTGTGTAGAAGACTTGAAGACATCAACTTATAGTAGCAGCTTTCCTGGGTTGTTTCTATCATTCGTTATGTTATCACATTTAGTTGTCAAGGGCAGTAGGTTGTCCAAGTTCATGGTCTGCACATGAAGCGTCTGAGCACATCATGTAGAGAATCTCATTTCGAGCTTGAAATACAAACAGACAGGTTGAATTTTGTTAGTGGTGGAGATTCCAGGAGAATTCCAGATTAACAGCCCTCGGGTATTCGGGATTTAAAAATTGCAAGAAGTATAGCACCATCAGAAAGGTCGAAGCCCAAAGTCCCGAAGAAGATATCAGTCATCGATTCAAAAAGGGAAGATCTGATCCATTGATCTGAAGAGGGTAGATTTGAGCTGCTGATTGTAAATCCTCACCAAATATCACAAGATCAACGACCACAGTCCATTGCAGGGACGCAACATACTCGGGCGATAATTTTCTTGAGAAGTCCTGCAATTGAATTCATGGTTTGGGAAAAGTAATATGTGGAAAAAGGTGGTGGATTGCGGTCTCAAAAGTGGTGTAAACCCAAACCACCTTTGAGCGGCCCCGCAATCACGCATTTATATAGTGTCTTATCTGAGATCAATGTGTGGCTGCCCCCTGGGCATTAAGCCATGTTTCAATCCCGACAAAAGGAAGTTAATGAAGTGAGGCGACAGTTGAGACCTCGTCTCACCCCATAAATGGAAATCCAGAAAGGACATGTAGAGGAGAGCTTGCACCTGACAGGGGAAGGTGTGCGCAGAGGAGACTGTATGTGCAGTCTTACTGAGAAGACATAGGCGTATGGCATTGGATGAGAAACTCGAGCACGCCTCTGCTGGGTGAATTTTTGAGAATATGTATGTAGTTTTGATATTTTGTGAGGGTCGATGGTCTAGCTACACTCCCACATTGTAAAGTTTTTATAAAGCATGTTGGTTATATGGTTATGTAATTCGATCTGAGACTTCTAGTTTAATGAAAGTCAACTTCTTGTTTCCATGTTTTATAGTCTCTGATACTGAATGTTCATGATTGAAGGATTCACATGGATTTTTATGACTGAATTGTAATGGATGTTAGATTATAGCCCGGTTATAGTGTTTTTAGTCTTCTGAACTCTGAATCCAAGAAGATCTTGTTTTCTGAGTTTTTCCTCCTTAGGCTGCTGGAAGACCTGTTGTCCAGAGAAGACCTTTCATTTTCTCCTCAATTTTTTCCTCCTGCTCACCCTTACTACAACTTACTGACTAAAGTTGAATTGAGACCTCATTTGCAGATGCACGCTGGTCTTGTTTTCTGAGTTAAAATGATATTATCCTGAGCCCGCACCCATTCGACCCCCTTTAAAATTGTTCATTGTGACACATAAACTGATGGGTATTGGGCTTACCTATGCCACAATCCAGAGGTGACTTTTGGTGCTAACATTTCTAGCACCATTTTCGGGGACGAATTGAATATTTTACCTGGGTATAATGACAACGAACTTCTGATTCTGAAGGTGCATTAGAAATCAAAACCTTTGAAGATTGCGCTTGCACCTGGCGACTCCGTTGAGGAGAATCCATTGTCTCAACTCCACTATTTTAGTGTGGCTACTTCAGGCTACACTTGGTAGCCCTTGGGAGAACACAATGATCAAATATGGTCTTTGATGGTGAACAAAGACCAGACACGCTCTTACTACATATATTTCACCTAGAGAATCCATGATTAAACAATCGATTAGCGACTCCATTGGTTCGAAATGGACAAAATCCTGTCTTGGAGGTTTGATCCTTTTGATTTTTCTATTGTTTCTAGTTTTCCTAATGTTGTCCCTACTATGGATGAATGGGGTGATTATTTACCCATATTTAGAGAGCGTAAAGAGTACAACCCTGCTCAACATATATGTGCATTTCATGAACTCATGCATTAGTGGGAGATACATCATGAGGATGTATTATTAAAAATGTTCATGTTCTTGTTAGCAGGGGATTCTCGTGAATGGTATCATTCCTTACCCCCTTCTATTATTTCCTCCCTAAGGGAGTTTCATGCAGCATTCAATAGGTGTTGTCAAAATTATTATTCCTCTGAGTTAATCTGTCATAACTTTTGTGAGGAGTATAGAGATGATGTTCAGGACATATTTCATTCTTGCGAAAGTTTTGAGGATGAGGGACATCCCCCAGAGGAGCTGATGGAGATGATACAATCACTTTCTACAAGTATAGAGGAATTAAAGACAGATTTTGCTCGCCACTCTTACAAAAAAAATGCAGAGGATATTCCGGTCCTGAAAAAAGATGTTCTTGGAAGCCCTACTTATGATGAAGAAGTGATGTCGGATACTAACCAAGAACAAACAACTTTTGAAGGATATCCCAGCGATTACGACGAAGAGAAGATGCCTTCCATGGTTCCTGTTTATAGTGATTGTGAAATTGATACTGGGGAGAGCCATGAAGGAGAAAAGGAGGAGCCACATCTCTCGGCTATCTTGGCTCAGAATTTTACCCCTTTCAATTTCTCATCCATATCTGGTTATCCACATCCAATTCCATCTATAAACAAATGGTATGATTATCTTTCGAGATTCATAGGAAGCAAGCATGACCATCCCAGTGAGCACTTATAAAAATTCATGTATGCATGCTTGAACATGGATTCTTTCACGAGGGTGTATGGATCAAGATGTTTAGTTTTTCTTTAGAAGAAGATGCTCTTGAATGGTGTCTATCTCTCCATGTTGCTAGTATCCATTCTTTGAAGGATTTTCACGATGCTTTTAATTCATATTACGGGAAGATTTACCCGACTCATCTTATTTTTGATGACTGTTGTAAGAGGTTTGTGTTTATTAAGGTTGGTTGTCATTGATGTCAACCATTGAAGAAAGCCCCACAACACAAAGGTTTGGGTAATGGACCCAATATTGTTTGATGTAAAGATGACTCATTATTGTCTTGTCATGGTTGATAAGAAGAAAGATGGATGAACTCTAAAGTGGTCCCCTTATGGTGAAAGCCCTCATGGGAAGACGCTTTGTGGAGTAAGAGAACCCATGCTTAATTGTGGAATAATAAGATGAAGGACAATGAATTTCTTAGGTAAAATATCCTATATGGATATTGTTTGTCATTCCATTTCCGGTGGTATGTGGAACGCCACATAACTCCTCACGATTAGAGAGTTATGGCCATGAGAAGTTGGAGACCCCAACTTTGGGTAATGGACCCAAATTTGTTTGATGAATAACGGTATGAGTTATGATATATTTTCAGATAATAATATTCTATATGGATATTACATGTCATTCCATTTCTGGTGGTATGTGGAATGTCACATAAGTCCTCACGGTTTGAGAGTTATGGCCTTACGAAGTTGGAGGACCCTCGTATGTCATCTAGAAGCCCCAAAAGGTCAAAGTAGTCAAAGTGGTTTAAGAGATTTTAAAAGGTAAATAATAAATTGAATTAATGAGTGTATTATAATTCAAAGTGAATACAAAATAAATTATTTCAATAATAAATTTAATGGAGAAATTAGAAGTGAGTTAACCCTAAAATAAGGAAAGTGGGGCCAAGTGACCTAGAAGATGTTTTTAAGGAAGCTACTTGGAGAGTATAAATAAGAGGCAAGGCTCTCTAATTTTAATCACACTTGAGAATATTGAATATCTATAGGTGTCTGAGGTAACCAAGGATATCTAAGACAAAATTCAAGGAAGGATAAATTCTTTTGATGGTGCTTTCTAAGGTATGTTATTTACAGGTCATCTCACCATTTTCGCTATAAATTATTTTCTATAATAATTTAGATAGTGAAATGGCTATAACATTGAGAAAACATATCCAATTATCTGTGGTAAAAAATTCATCTTGTTGGTCATTGTATTTTTTGAGTTACACTCCGTGGAAAATAGGGTTTGTGGCTAGTCCTGAAACTAGTAAAAAACAGGTGTTTAGGGTAAAAACGTCATAAATTCTTCAAACCAAATCCAAATTAAGTGAAACAAAATGTGTTGGTGAGGGTACAATATTTATTATTCTATGTAAAATTTTCATATCAATTCAACAAATATTCTGTGCAGGGCACGCTCTACAAGGTCGCTCTCTAGAATAAGCCAAAATTCAGTAAGGTGTGTCATTTTTGCTATAACTCCTTTTATGAGAGGTTCCAAGTAGTGACACCTGGAGGAATTTGATAAAACACACTGAAGAACATCGTGTACCCATTTCATATCTTTATACATTACAGGTACAAAGGTATGATTACGTCAAGTTAGGGTTGTTGACTAATCCAAAACTAGGCATGTGAGACTAAATAAAAGTTTGATGAAAATGCTAGTCTCTTGTTGTTGAAGTTAAGGAAGGTTTGCATGAATGTGATCATATACACCAGGTCTATTAAAGAGCTACAAATCATATTTGGATGATGAAATTGATGAGGGAGTTTGGTTGAGGTACATGTTGAGTACATGGTTGAGACAAGTAGTTGATGAGTTGTCACATACATGAGGTGTATAGTTGATGATGTTGGTACATATTGATGAGTCATAGTTGATGAGTAGTTGACACGTGATTGGTACATACTTGGTACATGGTTGGATGCACTTGTTTATGGTACATGTTGATTTCAGGTTATTTGGTACAGGTTGGTGCATGGTTGATGCACTTGTTTATGGTACAGGTTGATTACAGGTTGAGGTAAAGGTTAATGCATGGTTTATGCATGGTTCATATTTATTGGTATAGGTTTACAACAGTATATATCACAGTGACAGGTTGACAGTGGTTTCATCATTCTACTTCTACTTTAGGGTGGTAGGATGGGGCAAGGATAGGTGGTTGTAGCCTCCTTCTGGTTGTAGCTAGAGAATTAGGGAGTTGGAGCTTCCCTTAGGTTGTAGCCTAAGAAACTAGGGGGTTGGAGCCTCCTTCCAGTTGTAGCTGGAAAATAAAGGAATTTTGTGCTTCCAATGAATGTAATTCTTCAAAACAATATAAGAAAATACATTTCGTGGTTTTCTCCCAATTTGGGTTTCCACGTAAAACACTGATGTACTATTTATGTGTATGTTTGTTCATTTGTTCATTGCTTATTTACTCTGCAGTTATTGGATGATAATGATTTATTGATATAACACTTGGATTATATGGTTAAAAAAGATTACATTGATCTATTACTAATTCACCCCCCCTCTTAGTAATCCAACAATTGGTATCAGAGTAGGTTCCTTCAGAAATTAGTTTAACCATTGAAATGTAGATCATGGAGAGTACCAACTCATATAAAAATGGAATACCACAGTTTGATGGACAGAAGTATGCTTTTTCGAGCATAAGTATGAGGACATATATATAGGCACATGGATTTCAAGTTTGATAATCAATTGTAGATGGATACACAACACCAGTAGTTCCACTAACAAATGACAAAGAAATAAAACTCGGTGAGAATAATTACAAAGCCACAAATGCACTTTTGAATGGTCTCAGTGATACAATATTCACCAAAGTTGCACACTGTAAATAAAGAGATTTGGGACAAGCTTCAAAATATTTATGAAGGAGATACAAAAGTCAAAGCAGAAAATCTTCAGACTTACAGAGGTCAGTTTGAACAACTAAAAATGAAGGAAGATGAAGATATCGTAGCCTACTTCTTACGAGTCGATGAAACAGTGAATGCAATCATAGGATTGGGAGAAGAAATTAAAGAATTTGTAGTTGTTCAAAAGATACTAATATCTCTTCTTATGAGATTCAACCCTAAGATATTAGCACTAGAAGAAAGATTGGATCTGGACTCAATAAGCATGGATGAGTTGCATGGAATCTTCATAGCATATGAAATGAGAACTGAGTAGGAAAATCTAGATGTAAAAGAAGCAGCCTTCAAGGCATACAAAAGAGCAAAGAAAAAGAAGAAGGAACAAGAATAATATAGCAGCAGTAGTGATGCCTCAGAAGATGATGAAGAAGTGGCCAACTTCATCAAAAGACTAAACAAGGGAACCAACAGTAGGTATAGAGGTAATCTCCCTTTAATTTTTTTTAATTGTGATGGTATTGGTCATTTTGCTAACAAATGTCCTCATAAGAAAAAGAGAAATGATGAAGGTTACTCAAAAGGAAAACACACATATAAAGGAAAAAGAACTACAAAGAATTTTTTCAAGAAAAGCTTATACACCAAAGAAGACATCTCATCATCAGATGAAGATGAAGTCAATTACAATGAGACATGAAGAGTTCTATTCATGGAAGTAAAAGACTCTGACAAAGAAGACTCCGAAGAAGAATATGAAGAAGCCAAAGAAGAATGTGAATAAGTCGAAGAAGAAATTGAAGAGGCAGAAGTTGACTATTGAGAAGAATTAATGTGTGCCATAGAAGTTATCAGAAAAGAAAAGAAGAAAAAAAAGAAACTACAAGCAGAACTAGACAAGAAAAAGGACACTCGAGAACTAGAACAAATGATTACAAAATTGAAGGTTCAAATAGAAGAAGATAAAAGAATTGAAGAAGCACTCAAATAACAACTAGAAGAAAAGGACAAGATCATTGGAAACTTGGAAGTAGAGGTTGTCACACTAAGAAAGGATATTCAAAAGAAAAATATGCAGCATAGCTCAAAAGTTCTGGGTGACATTATCAGCAGTAAAAAATCTCATCTTGACAAGTCTAGACTTGGATACAATTAGATAGGAAAGGGATCAAGATCCAAAATAACAGAGCAATAAAAAAATCCAAAGAGCTATGCATAAACAATCAAAGAGGATGGGAAGATATAAAAGGAAGATTACATGGACACTCCACCAAGAAGATTCAGATTTCAGAATCAACAACAGACAGATAGGCCTCACGAAGAAGAAGGATTCATAAGAACACCTCCTTTCAGAAGATCTTCAACTCCCAGGTATCAAACTATATTTTTTGGTTTATGTTATGCATGTAATAATTTTGGACATAAAGCTGTGAATTGCAGAGCTAACAACAGGAACAATAACAACTTTGAGAGTTATACACAAAGGGATTATTCAAGGAGACCTAGTGACACACAAAGAAGAAGTTACAATAGGTTTGAATCTTTGAGCACTGAAGTGGAATGTTACAAATGTAAGAATTTTGGACACATGGCCAAGGATTGCAGAATGACAGTCCCTCGTAAAGAGCCTAAATAGAATAACAACAGTCATAGACAAGAACCTAAGAAAATGACATGGATAAGACAACAAGATCAGTATAACAATGAAGAATGCAAAGTCGCTCTACAAGCTAAGCAGAAGAAACATGGTTGGTATGTTGACAGTGGATGTTTAAAACATGACAGGTGATAAAGACAAATTTCTTACATTACGAAAAGAAAAAAATGGATCATTCTCCTTCGGAAATGATAATTCATCCAAAATCATTGGAGAAGGCACAGTCCGAATTGGGAACAAGAATGAAAAGGTGCAAAATGTTCTACTAGTAGTAGATATGAAACATAATATTCTAAGTGTGAGTCAAATGTGTGACCAAGGTCATAAACTTACTTTCGATTCAGAAAAGTGTGAGATAAGAAAAGAAGGTTTAGGGAAATTGGTTGGTACAACTGCAAGAACTTCAAACAATATATATGTGTTAAGTTAAATTGGAACTGAAAAGTGTTGTCTAGGAAAGGACGACGAAAGTTGGCTATGGAATAGAAGAATGGGTCACATGCATTTTGATAACCTTGTCAGAGTCAACAAAAGAGAAGCAGTCATAGAAATGCCCCAGATCACGAAACCAACCAACACTTTATGCAAGCATTGTCAACAAGGAAAGCAAACAAAGACCAGGTTCAAATCAAATGAATATTCAACAAAAAGACCACTGGAAATTGTGCACACTGATCTAGTTGGACCAAGTACAACAAGGCCTTAAAAGGCGAAAAATACTTTATGTTATTAGTTGATGATTATAAAAGAATGATTGCAGTTTGCTTTCTCAAGAACAAGTCAGAAGCTTTTGAAAAATTCAAGATCTACAAGGAAATGGTTGAAAATGAGATGAATTCAAGAATCAAATGTTTGAGATCTAATAATGGAGGAGAGTTCACTTCAAAGGAATTTATGGACTACTGTAGCAGTCATGGAATAGAAGGGCAATTCTCCTTGCTAGGACACCTCAACATAATGGAGTTGATGAAAGAAAGAACAGGACAGTACAAGAAATGGCTCAAACAATGCTAATGGATTCCAAATTGAAAGATATATTTTGGACACAGGCAGTGCATACAACAGTTCACATTCAAAACATAGTAATGATCAGAAACAACACTGATAAAACTCCCTACGAGCTATGGAAAGGAAGACCAACAAATGTGAAGCACTTCAAAGTTTTTGGAAGCAAATGCTACATCAAAAGAGAATATGGAAGAATGGGAAAGTTTGACTCTCGTGTGGACAAA